>JAKSZT010054081.1:25007-133877 GCA_026826555.1 Tolypeutes matacus | reverse complement strand
TCTATCTATCTATCTATCTATCTATCTATCTATCTATCTATCTATCTATCTATCTATCTATCTAATCTGTCTGTCTATCCATCCATCCATCCATCCATTTATTTTTAAGAGTTACTGGGGATTCAGCCTGGGACTTCCTACATGGGAAGCAGGTGCCCAACCACTGAACTATACCTTCGCCCCTATAAAATCGATTTAAAGGGGCTTGCCCAGAATAGAAAAAAAGAATTAAGTAGAGTGCAAAATATCAGAGTATATTACAGATAGAATGCTAAATATCAGTTCACGAAACTTCTATGTATGTGTATGTTTATTAGGTCACTATGCAAAATGTATTTCTCATTGAGGTTGATGCCAAAAAGGTGGAAGGCCCTGTTTCTGGTAGATGACAAAGAAGACGGCTCTAAGAGAGCAACCCTTAGGAGCCAGAGAACAGCCCTAAGGGACCAGCATGCCTCGCCCTCTGTCTGGGTCCATCAGGGACTTGACCTTGACTTCTGGCCCTCCAAGCAAACCCTTCTTCTGGATGCAGGACTTAGCCTCAGGCCAGTGCCTATTAGCAGAAGTTGTCCAGCATGACCACCTCACGGCTGCTTTGTTTTCTCTGCAGTACGGCGACTATGATGCTGACCTTCACAAGCCAGGCTTCCTTGCCCAGGTGGAACTGCTGCCTCAAAGAGTAAGTGTCTCCAAGACCACTGTATTTAGATGGGTCTCCTGGACCTTGTGAAGCTTAGGGGCAGAGGCCCAATGGGTAATTCCTGATGGTGAGGAAGGCATTCCAGCCCTCCAGCTAAACATGTCTCCCCCCATTTCTCATCTCTGTCTCAATTCTACTAGTTCTTCAATACTTGTTTCTCAACTACCACCTCCACCTAAAAGCCTTTGTTTTTGTCCCTTATCATTTTCTGCATCAGTTTAAGTTCTCTTCAGTTTAGTATTTTAAAAATATATCATGTGATGTCCTCTTTTGGTTAGATATTATATTTTCATGTGGTATAACTCTTTCCTCCCCCCACTGTTTTAGTTTGCTAAGCCAATGCAAAAATACCAGAAATGGGTTGGCTTTTAAAACAGGAATTTATTAGGGTAAAGGCTTACAGTTCTGAGGCTGTGAAAATGTCCAAATCAAGGCATCATCAGAGATGCTGTGTCACCGAATTGCATCTGAGGGTGATCAGCACATGGCAGTGCCATCTAAAGATGTGTTCTCTGGGAGCTCAGCGGTGGCCCATCAAGCACACCTCTCCTCTCCTCCAGGCCTGTCTCTTTCAGCTTCAAGCTGCTCCATGGGCCTCGCCTCTTGGGGGCCTCGTTGCTTCAGCTCTGGGCTGCTCTGCTGATTCCAGCTTCTGGCCTCTCTTTCAGCTTGTCAGGTTTTTCTCTGTCTTTGTGTGGCTGTGGGCAATCCTGGAGTCCTCTCTCACAAGGCAGGGTAAAATGGTAGCTCTCTTTCTCTGTGTTCCATTTATATAAGACTCCAGTAAAAGGATTAGGACCCACCCTGGGCCCAACAATCTGATCAAATGCCCTTAACTAAAGCGATCTACTCAAAAGTGATCCAATCAAAAGGTACCTTAACTGACTCTAACCAAAATGTCCTATATACACTAGGCTTATGTGTACTGGCATGGATTATCTCAAGAACATAATTTTCTGGGGCTCACAAAAGACTCAGCACACCCAAGGATCAAAATCTTGTGATGAAGACCTATATGCCTTAAAAAAAAATTCCTCACCATTCTCAGTAGATACCTAGTAAATATTATTTGGACTTAATCCAAATGCAGGCTCAGACATGCCAAAGAATAAGGATCAGACCTGTAAGGATGAGGATGAGTACTTAATGCTTATTTCTCAAAGTCCGGCTTAATAAGAATCATAATAATTACTACTCACTGCGTGCTTCCTATGTGCCAGGGGCTGTGCAAAGTGCTTTGTATGCATCATTTAATTTTTGATCCTCACAACAGCTCTAGCATGCTGCAAACTATTATTATCATTGCCATTTTATAAATGAGTAAACTGAGGCTTATGGAGTGTATTAGTCGCCATAGGAGTGCTGATGCAAAGTTCCAGAAATCTGCTGGCTTTTATAAAGGGTATTTATTTGGGGTAAAAGCTTACAGTTCCAAGGCCCTAAAGAGTCCAACTCAAGGTTGCTTTCTCACCAAAGTCTGTCGCCACGTGTTGAAGCAAGATGGTCACTGATCTCTGCCTGGTCTCTCCTTCCCAGGCTTCCTCTTCTTCTTAAGGCTCCGTGGGCCCAGCTTCTTCCCAATCTAAGCTGTAGGCTGGCACAGGGCTTGTCTCTCAGAGCTTTTTTTCTCTAAGCTGCAAACTATCAGGCAAATGGCTCACCTCTCCCCAGGGCCACCAGGATCAAAATGACAGAGCTCTCTCTCTTCCTGTGTGTCTTTTTGAGTGAGTGTCCATTTATATTTGCCCACCAAGGGGGCGGGAGCTCAACCTGAGTCACATCTTACTGATGTACTTGAATCAAAGCCCTAATCTTAACAGGTAATTTAATCAAGGGCCCCTCAACTGAATCCAATATAATCAAAGGTATCATACCCAGAAGAGAAGATTAGTTTACAAACATAATCTTTCTCTTTTTGGGATTCATAAAATAATCTCAAACTGCCACACACAGGTTGAGAGACTCACCCCAGGTCACACTGCCGGTAGGTAGGAAAGCAGAGACTCAAATCCAGGTGTGGGGAGTCCCAACTCTAATGCCCTAAACACCATTTAGCTATCTTAATGGTATTAAGTCTTCCAGTCCATGAGAATGGAATATCTTTCCATCTATTTCTCTCATTTCTTTTAGGAATGATATGGGGTTTTCTACATACAAGTCCTTTATATACTTGGTTAAATTTATCCCTAGATATTTTATTCTTTGAGTTGCTATTATAAATGGAATTATTTTCTTGATTTCCTTTTTGGGTTGTTCATTGCTAGTGCATAGAAACACCACTGATGTTTGTGAATCAATCTTGTACCCTGCCATTTTGCTGAATTCATTTTTTAGCTCTAGGAGTTTTCTTGAAGATTCTTTTGGATTTTCTATATAAAAGATCATGACAAGCACCATTTAGAAAACCTAGCTTTTATGATGGTCATAATTGTAATCCTGTATTCATGGACCATAAAGTGGGCCTCGTCACTTGATCTTGTAATCTAGGAGACTTGATCTTTTCAGAAGAAACCTGTGTTCATGCTCGGCAGGTACTGAGACAATATCAAATGACTGCAGAAATGTGGGAAGAGAAGATAACAGCATGGTACGCCGAGCACAGGGGCACTGCCAGGTAAGGCAAGGCAGGCCCTATCGGTGAAAGTCATGGGCGGATGGACGGTGGGGCAGGCTGGATGTGACTCTTGGTTTCACTCTGTCGAGAACAGATGATACAACAAGGATCTACTACTTCATCTTAGCTGGCCCTTTTGGCACTTATGGACTTAAAATTTATGAGATGAGCCATGATTAAGTTGCTGAATTTTGGAGTCAGGCAGACTTGAGTTTGAATTCCAAGAATGAACCATGTAGCTGCTTGCCGAAGAAATGACTTAACCTCAAGCTGAGATTTGAATTTCTCCTCTGCAAAGTGGAGGTGGTGTTATTTGTTCCCTCAAAGGGTTGTAAGGAGAAATGTGACAACGTGTGCAAGGTGGTTAGTGCTAGACCTGGCTCAGAGGGCATGTGGAGTAAAGGGCAAATGGTACCAGCCACTTGGTTATTATTGAAAGGCCCCAACCATCCAGACTTGATGCTATGATATGTAAATAGTGTTTTCATCATAATAATCCATCAATGTAAACGTTGCTACCAATTGCTTCAATAGTGATTTTTGTCCCCAGGTGTGGTCCTCATCTTTTATTATTATTATTATTAATATGATGAAACCATGGCTTGGTGAATTTAAGGAACTTTCCTAAGTCTCATGCTATTAAATGATAGAACCAGGATTTGAACTAGATCTGCTTCATCTGTGTTTTAGTTGTCGTGACATTTCCATGAAATCGATGTTGCTATGTGGAAACTCTTAGGGGAACCTTAGAAGTTCTTAGAAAGTTAGGCCTGTCTCGTTTGTGGTTCGGGTATAACAAACAGCTCTGAGACTGCTGGCAGGTTTTTTCTTCTTACTTTTTTTTTTAAGATTTTTATTTATTTATTCATCTATCCCCCCCCTGCTGCCCGTGCTCGCCGGGTCAGCCAACCACGCCATGCGGGCGGGCCTGCCCCCACCAGGAGGCCCCGGGAACCGAACCCGGGGCCCCCCACATGGCAAACGGGAGCCCCACTGATCGAGCCACAGCCGCCTCCCCTTCTTCTTACTTTTAATATTTAATAATCATTAGACACTATTTTTAAAAAGTGCCATGTGTTGAAGACAGAACTGTACAAATTGACACTGTGGAGACATTTTTGCCTCCTGTTCCCTTTATCCATAGAAGACTTGTTTTTTCTGAAATATAAGAAAAAAAACAAAAAAACAAAAAAAAACAAACTCTCACAGATTCCATGGACATAGAAACCCTATACCTATTAAATTAACACAAAACCCAAAATAAGTGCTGCCAAAGCTCATGGCATTTCATGAATATTACTGAGGGCAAAATACGAGCTTTAAAACAAAATCATGGAGATGAGGCCCTAGATTTTTGGGAACACCAAGTCTAATCACTCATTTGTTCTACAGAGATGAAGCTGAGATGAATTATCTGAAAATTGCACAAGACTTGGAGATGTACGGCATCACTTACTTCCCCATCACCGTGAGTGCATTTCACGTTTTGATTCCCATCTCACTTGAGGTGCCAGTAATTTTGCATGGGCTCCCGGGTGCCTCTTTCCAGGGTGACTTGAATGGCTGCTTCTGAAATGTGTGTCTGGATCATTTCTATTGAGATTAGGAGTGACCTGCTTTCTGAAAATATTAGGATACGCAGAGTTCATGGGGGAAGACAGTTTTCTTGTGAACTCAAACCGAGGTCCTCTTTTTGTCTTTAGAGCCTGCCCTGGGTGGGGCTCCCTCCTTCCCTCAGCTGTCCTGGGGCCACGGGTGTGTTCTCATTTTTTTTTTTTTTTCTGCCCTGGGAAGACGTGGTTCCCTCAGGACATCGTGTTCTCCTTCAGGGATGCTTTGTGTCTTGTTTCTCAGGTAAGCCTGAGCTGTCCATGGTTCTTTGAGATGCCCAGTTCCCTCCTCCTCATCATCACAGGTCCTAAGGCTTCCTAAGGCTGGGAATTAGAATGACAAAGAAATGTGTTAGGGCCTGAAAAGTGCTGTTCCAGGTGGCCCGAGGATCAGGTACTGCCAAAGGACCTTTCCAGGGACACTGAGTATCTAATGGCTCAGAGATTCTCCCTGAGAGATGGGGAACGGCAGGCACGGCTCTGTGCTGTGTTACTGCCACACGTTTTATGCTGAGCCCTGGTCATTCTCTGTGTGTTTTTGTGGGGACAAATATTGCGCAGGCTAAAAGGGCTCATAAATTATGACCAACATGTGCTCTACATGGTTTCTGACGATCATCACAACCCTGGGAGATGCCTAGAGGTTGTCTTTACCCACCGAGGGGGAAGCTGAGAGTCGGCCACAGGAAGTCAGATGCCAAGGCTGGGAGTTGGTAGAGGCCAGGCTGGAACCCTGACTTCTGACCCTGGAACCCCTTCCATTCCATCTCACACCCTCCTTCCTGGTGAAGGAGGCGGCTGGGGTCGTGGGGTGGCAGCACCGGTTGTTTGTCGGCAGGGGCATTCTCGGCCGGTTTAGCTGGGCCCAGTGTTTGAAGGAGAGTGAGAGCATGAGCCAAAGGTTTTTAATAAAACCATAAATATGTGTCAATAGTAAGTATACATTTTAGTCAGCTTGAAATTTTACAACAGTTCCCTTTGGGTAGTGTATTTTTTTCTTTAAAGCTGTTCAGATTTTGGATGTTTGGACTCAAATTTGGAACAGTCTGGTACCAGGGTCCCTGGCAGAAGCAGAGGGTCCCAGTCAGCCTCTCCCTCTACGAGATGTGCCAGGGCAGCCCTGGCAGCTCATTTCCCTCTCGCAGCCCCAGCCAGAGGTGGGAGCAGCACACTGTGCTCAGACCCTGCTTTGTTCTGGTTACCCAGCTCCTAAGGGACACTGTGGAGGCCCCAGAGGGCAGAGATAGTTCTAGAAAACCCAAGCATCTGTTCCAAGAACACTTCCAACGCTCTCATTTCAATATTTCACTGGTGAATGAGGCCACATATACATAAATAAAATGTAAAGAAAATCCATCTCTATTATTTGCCAGGAAGTAAAATAAAGCTGTTATATTTTTCTTCTCTATCTCTATGTTTCAGTACAAATTGCATTTTTTTTTTTTTTTTTAAGATTTTATTTATTTATTCATTTATCCCCCCCTTGCTGCTTGTGCTCCCTGGGTCAGCTAACCACACTGTGCGGGCGGGCGGGCTTGCCTTCACCAGGAGGCCCCAGGAACCAAACCCGGGGCCTCCCATATGGTAAACGGGAGCCCTACTGATTGAGCCACAGCCGCTTCCCAAATTGCATTTTTAACTTGCCGTGATTTATTCTTTTACAGCAAAATAAAAACTACACGGATCTTTTACTTGGTGTGGATGCCAAAGGAATTCACATTTACAGCATCAATAACCGATTTTCTCCAAAGAAATCTTTTGCATGGAGCAATATCCGAAACATTTCCTACCGAGAGAAAGAAGTAGGCACAGTCTGATTTTTGTAATGCTTTCTAAGAGTGAGTAGAACTGACTAGAGCATCTTAAAGTAAAATCTGTACCTATTCCATTGTCATGTAACTATTTAGTTTTGAAGATCTCCTTCTTACCTTGTGGGCTCCTTGAGAGCAGAAGATGTATCTTGCTTATCATTGTCTGTTGGTTTGTTTTGAATCGAGGAAGGAAAAACTCTCAAGTCTTTGGCGTTTAAAAGTTTTTTTTTTTTTTTTTTTTAAGATTTATTTATTTATTTTACTTTTATCCATTTTTCACTGCGGCCCCCCCCCCCGTTTTTGCTGTTTTGTGTCCATTTGCTGGGCAATTCTGTGTCTGTTTCCTGCCCTCTCTTCTCATCCTTCTCCTCCTGTTCTTCACCGTAAAAGGATTGTTTTAATAGGCCCAAGAAGAATTACCCTAGAAAAGGAAGGAAGCTGAAAACATATCACCTTCAGATATCAAAATCACAGACAGCCACCTGATCATCATTTCCTTGCCAATCAGAACAAGTTATCTGGGTTCGTCCATCAGGCCAGCAGGCTCCAGATAGCAGTCAAATAAGTGAGCCCCACTTTGGCCTTGACTCTCCTGCTTTTCATGGCTGAGGCAAGCACAGAGCTTACTCTCAGAATGGAGACAGTAAACCACTAGTTCTATGAAGGGTAACTTTATTGAGCCCTACTGTGTGCTAGACATTGGTCTAAGTATTTTATGTACATTACTCACTCAGACCTTCACCAAACCAAAAGTAGATATTACCAGCTTCCTTGCACAAATAAACAAATTCAGATGGAATGAGATTAGATAAGTTGCTCAGAGATCTTAGCAAGACTTTCTGGTTGTGAGTCATAGAAACCAACTTGAGCTTGATTTTGCAAAAGAATAAAAAGAGGTGGGGGTGGGGTGGGGAGGAACACAGGGAGAGTTGGTTTAGGGACTCAGGGATGTCTTACTGAATCCATGGGTGGGCTGCCACTGGCTCAGGGAGGCACTGAACCTAACTCAGGAAAGCAGCTGGAGCCCGGGAAATACGCTTTCTCTCCATCTTTCTCTGACTGCTGAGTAGCTTCTTTCTCTTGGCTTTTTCATCCTCCTAGAGAATATGGCTTCCCCGCAGTTCCTGAAGTCATTTTCCTGCACAAAAATCACTGATTGTTTCTTGGTTCTGATCCTAAACTCCTAAGAGAGAGGTTGTATCTTCCTAGCAAGGGCTGGAGTCAGGTACACAAATGTGACCACAAGACTCTTTCCATGTGTGGAGAGGCCGAGAGACAGATTCTAGAGAAGCAATGGAAGGGTCGTGGGTTGGGCAGATGATCCCAAAATGGGCCTGCTGCACACCCAGTTCATACAACTAGTAAGATTTAAATTCCTATCTCTCTGAATCTGTTTTGAACAGGCTCTGGGCTTTTTCCACTTCCATAAAGCTTTAAAACTAATCTGTTTGATACTTTCACTTTAGTCTCTTTTAGCCTCCCAAAAGGGCCATCAGGTTTCTAGAAAATGTGTAATAGAAAGAGCTTGCTGGGCTGGAGCCTTTGCCCCAGGTGCATTTTATATCTCGACATTTCCTCCCCTCAGATTTGCACTATCTAACTGCCTGTTTTCAGTCTGAAATATTGACTTACAAACTAGCATAGTTTAGTGTGCATCAGGCTCACTTTGAGAGTTTATTGAAACACACTGCTGGGCTCACCAAGTCTCGGATTTGCATTTCTAACAAGTTCCCCGGTGATGCTAATGCCACTCTCCTGGGTACCAACACTTTGAGAACTACTGAAATGGGAACAACTGGGAACAACTAAAACCCCCAGAGCAATGCCTCACATGCAACAGGTACTCAATAAATACTTATTCTAGGAATAAACCCCCTAATGTAGAAAGTGCTTTATTCCTTAATGTCTGTTTAGCTATTTAGATTGGGATCCTTCTTTAAAACATGTTTGGGTGTTAAAGTTAAAAATAAAAAGCAACACCTATAACGAAAAGGTCTTTGCATAAAATGGGATTTGTTTTAGGTTTCCTTACCTTCTGATACAAAGTTCTTGAATGTGTATTAAAAATGTCAGTATCTCCATGAGGAAAATACCTTTGATTGCCATAAGGAGCAGTCTTGGTAACCAGGATCACTGCATGGTGCAAGTAGAAGACGTGAGCACCCACAGGAGTTGCTCAGTGCTCAACCTGTACTTCCACACACGGCTGCCCAGTGAATTGTGCTGGCAGCAAACCCAAAGGAAATATTTCTCTCCCTTGCCCATTTTTAAAGCTTCATTTGCTAAAAGGTTTGGGCTACTTTTAGTAACTTTTATAATGTCTTGTTTAATCTTTTTCCCCCCTTTCTTTCATCTTCAGGTGACAATTAAACCACTTGACAAAAAAGCTGAAGGTTTTAAATTCTTCTCTTCACAAATGAAAGTCAATGAACTGGTAAGCCCATGTCTGCCACTTGACTTACTGAATTTGTTTTCCAAAAGGAAAGTAGTAATATCCTCAGGCAAACACTCATACTGAGATTCTGGGCCCTGAAATGGAATTGTGCCTCCAAGCCCATATTTAACTTCACATTTTCCATCTGTGAATGATGAATAATACCAAGACTACGTTGTGGGCAGTTAGGTAGATGAAATGATATCTGAAAAACATCCGAGATATGCCATTTCGATGTGCTGTGTGTTAATGGCAAGTACTGAATTATCAAAAAATTCAGCTATATTCGTGATTTTGTTTGGACATAATCAGGTTAAGAAATTGCTCTGGATAGTTCCTCTGAAGAACTTCAGGTACACTTCCTATCATTTGCAAACCTTTGAATTGGACCCAATTCTTTTGTAGAGAATTGGAATCAGGAAATGGAAGTGCTGCAATGAAGTTGTGAAATAACAAAGGAGTATGAGAAAGAGGAGTCCGTCATTGGCCAGTTTTTGGTCCTGGGAAAAGGGAACTATTTTGCCTTAAATACATTTAAGAATATCACTGGCTGTATTAGTTAGCCAAAGGGGTGCTGATGCAAAGTATCAGAGTCTGTTGGCTTTTATAAAGGGTATTTATTTGGGGTAGAAGCTTACAGTTACCAGGCCATAAAGCTTAAGTTACTTCCCTCACCAAAGTCTGTTGCCACGTGTTGGAGCAAGATGCCTGCCGATGTCTGCCAGGGTTCAGGCTTCCTCTTCCTTCTAAGGTTCTGCCATCCCAGCTTCTTCCAATCTAACCTGTAGGTTGGAGGGCTAGTCTCTCTCCCTGGAGCTCGTTTCTTCCCACGCTCAGCTGTAGCTGTAGGCTATCAAGCTCATCCCTCTTCCCAGGGCCTCTGCAGTCTAATGAGCTGCCCCTCTTCCTCTGTGTTCTTCTTCTCTGTGTGCTTACTTCCACGTGAGAGTCTGTTTTATCCCCACCAAGGGGGTGGGGACCCAACCTTGCATGCCCTAATGGCGTGGTCAAATAAAATCCCTAATCTTGATTTAATAAAGTAAAAATGAAACCTCTGAATCTAATACAATCTAGTACACCCAGAGGAACTGACCAGTTTACAAACATAATCTATGTTTCTTTTTGGAATTCATATGGCCCATGAGCACTTTAGGGGTACTATATGGTGAGAACTACCCAGAAGTGGTCAGTCACCTGTCGGCTCTGCCTACCCTTCTCCCCCCATACCAAGGCATTTGGAAGGGGTTCCTGAAGTCAAACTGGGAGACAAAGAGCTGGCCGCGGGGTAGCTACAGCCTCTTGCATTTCACAGATCCTGCAGCTATGTATTGGAAACCACGATCTCTTTATGAGGAGGAGGAAAATGGACTCCATGGAGATGCAGCAAATGAAAATACAGGCCAAGGAAATGAAGGCTCAGAAAAAGGTGAGTTCATTCTATTTAAAATTTGGAGTTTTGCACCATGCTTTGCCTCAAAACCATTAGCTATCTCTGAAGGAGAGGTAACAATTTTAAAAAATAACATGTCTGCTGGAAGATTAAATATTTTCATGCTTAGAAACCTAATCTAACCCAGTAACTACCATGAAGACACTTGCCTTGTCTTAACAACCTGGCAAAGATCTTTGGCCCAAATTAACACATTATGACCCTGTGGAAACAGACTAAGTCCTCTGTTTTAATAAGGAAAATCAGAAATCAGAAATATGGACCTCCCTTTAAGAAGGGAATCAATTTGACCCCAAAGTGTTTCTAATTCAGATACTGAGCTGTAAGAGAGCTTAGTCTGTGCTGATAAGAAATGAAATCTATAAGCTTCTGAACTCTGCAAAGATCTTGGGCTAGCTGATGATTCGATCTTGAGAGAAGGTCCCAAGTAAGACCAAACTTAATTATATTCTGCTGTATCCTCTTTTGTGTCCCCTTCCATGTAAAGTAAAGAGATAAAGACTCATTCTGTCAAATTGTTTTAGGACAGAGCTTGTATAGAATTTCCAACTTTTAAAGTTGCAAGAACGTCAAAATTTGTAAGAAAACAAAAACAAACGTGTTTTACATAATTGTGGAGAGACAATACGTTACTGGGTTGGAGATGATAATGGTTCCTTATTAAGTGATGTCAGCGAGGGGGCCGAAGCTCCGGCTAAGGCTCGCCTCTGGGTGCGGTGCTTCCACATGGGTCTAAACGGGGAGGGAAACTTGCCTGCTCTCTGTTTTCAAAACAGCAGCTGTCTTGGTTTCCTGGGGCTCCTGTGACAAAGTACCAAAAACTGGGTGGCTTAAAATAACATTTTATTGTCTCACAATTTTGAAGTCTCCCCTCTGTCTGTGTGGAGTTCTCTCCTTCTTACACAGTGCCCCCTAATCTTAATTTCTAACATCCTCAAAGGTCCTATTTCCAAATAATGTCACAGTCGCTTAGCAGGAGTAAGGCCTCGAACATGACTTTTTGGGAAACACAACTCAGCCCATAACAGCACGGAGCTTGGCAGCCACCAGAATTCACAACAGGCACACGTGCAGCCTCCTTTGCCTCCCAGAACACACCACCGCAGGCTTTGTGAGCAGGGAGCCCAGCTGCTGAACTTGAACCAGATCAGCTCTGCTCCTGCATTAGAGGTATGCGGGGGATGAGTTCTGGATTGCCCTTCCTCTCACTGCTTTGGCAGCTGGAGCACCAGAAGTTCGTCCACGAGAAGCAGCTCCGCGAGGAGGCAGAGAGGACCCGGGACCAACTGGAGAGGCAGCTCTTCCAGGTGGAGGCCGAAACCCAGCAGACCAATGAGGCATTGGTGAGTGGCTGCATCTCCCTCCCATGGTCACTGCCCCTCAGAGAGGCGAAGGACCTGGGATGCCGCCGAGTCAGAGTATTTGGGGTAACTGCCGTGAATTGACTTATGGCCAAGGAGGAGCCCCCAATTCCATCAGGAATATTTCTCCACTATAGAGCATTTAAAAGTTATATAGCATAGACACGCCCATCAGAAAGCCGTGGAAATGGGAAGCGGCTGTGGCTCAATTGGTTTGCCATATGGGAGGCCCCGGGTTCAATTCCCGGGGCCTCCTGGTGAAGGCCCCGGGTTCAATTCCCGGGGCCTCCTGGTGAAGGCGAGCTGGCCTGTGTGGTGCAGTGAGCTGGCGCAGCAAGATGATGCAACAGAAGGAGACAAGCAGACCCAGAAAAAATGCAAAGCAAGTGGACGCAGAGAGCACAAGCAGCAAGGGGGAGATAAATAAATAAATAAATCTTTAAAAAAAAAAAAAAGCTGTGGAAAAAGTGCAGCCGCTGTGGAACACAGCGTCTGACCCAGCAATTCCACTTCTATGTGTAGACCCAAAAGAAGTGAAAATAGGTGCTCAAACAAAAGCTTGTCCATAGCAGCACTATTCACAGTAGCCCAAGGGTGGGAACCACCCAATGTCCATCAGCAGATGAGTGGATAAACAAAATGTGGTCTATCCGTACAGTGGAGTAGCATTCAGCCTAAAAAGGAGTGAGGGTCTGGTACGTGCAACAACATGGATGAACCTTGACAATATGCCGAATGAAAGAAGCCAGGCACAAAAGGGCACATACTGTATGCTTCCAGTTCTATGAAATGTCCAGAATAGGCAAATTCAGAGACAGACAGAAGATTAGTGGCTGCCAAGGGGGGCAGGGATGGGGGGGTGGCTGCCAAATGGGTATAAGGGTTTCATTTCTTGAATTAGATCAGGGGTTCTTAACTTTTTTTGTTCCATGGACCCCTTTGCCAATCAGGTGGAAACCACGGATCCCTTACTAAGTCCACACTATACTGTGTATTATTTAATGAATATATCACACCCACACCAACACATCCCCACAAGAATAATGTTATTTTTGAATTTCAGTTCAAGCTCACTGACTCCTTGTTAAGAACCCCTGAACTAGGTAGTGGTGATGTTTGCACAACATTGTGCTACTGAAGTGTACACTTTAAAATGGTAAGTGTTTATTGTTATGTATATTTTACAACACACACACGCAGAAAGCCATGGAAAATTATGGTTGTACATCAGGGTCTGACGTCCTCAGCATCTTCCCATGATTGTCCTGTGCTCTGTTGCCTGGGACCCTCCAGAAACGAACTCTGTCTCTTGTCTCCCAGTTGCAGTCCCAAGAGGCCGTGGAGCTGCTGGCGGAAAAGGCTCAGATTGCAGAGGAAGAGGCCAAGCTGCTGTCCCAGAGTGTGGCTGAGGCGGAGCAGAAGCAGCAGCTCCTGGAGCTCACGGCCCTGAAAACCAAGGAGGAGAAGGGGCTGGTAGAGCAGAAACTGCGGGAAGCCGAGAATGTGGTGATGAACCTGGTCAGGGAGTCTGACCGCAGGTGCGGGGTGAGGGAGGCCTGCTGGCTCCCAGGGTGCGAGAAAGAAGGGTAGAGGTTCAGCACACCTGCCAGCTGGAAATATTCCGTAGCCCATCCTGAATAGGGGGTGGGGCGACATCTCTGGGCAGAGGTTCCTACTTGCTTTGGCCTTAGAAAATTTATCCGAATATTGTGGCACTTTTAATTCCACCGCCTCTCTCCCGAATGGCTCCCTCACCTGTTTGCTCATTGTCTACTCACTGTGTGTCTGCTTGTCTTCTTTTTTTTTTTTTTTTTTAACCAGGAGGTCCCGGAGATCGAACCCAGGGACCTCCATATGGGAGACGGATGCCCAACCATTTGAGCCACATCCGTCCCCTGCTTGTCTTCTTTAAGAGGCACTGGGAACTGAACCTGGGACCTCCCATGTGGGAGGCAGGTGCCCAACCGATTGAGCCGCATCTGCTCTCTCCTTGTTGCGTCTGCTCTTTTTTTTTTTTTTTTTTTAAAGATTTTATTTATTTATTCATTTATCCCCCCCTTGCTGCCCGTGCTTGCTGGGTCAGCCAACCACGCTGCGCGGGCGGGCCTGCCTTCACCAGGAGGCCCCGGGAACCGAACCTGGGGCCTCCCACATGGTAAACGGGAGCCCTACTGACCGAGCCACAGCCGCTTCCCTGCTTCTGCTCTTTGTGTCTGCTTGTTGTGTCAGCTCGTCTAGGAGGCACTGGGAACTGAACCAGGGACCTCCTATGTGAGGGGGTGGACACCCAACTACTTGAGCCACATCCTCTCCCCTTTTAGTTTTGATATAATTTCGAACTTAAAGTTGCAAGAATAGTACAAGGGACTCCTGTATATTTTTTGTCCCATTTGCTTTATTCTTCTCTCTTTTTCCCTCTCTCTCTGTCTCTGTGTGTATGCATTAAGCATATTTATTTTCTGAACATTTGAGTGAGTTGGTGTACACCTTTGCTTGCAAAAATGTCTGGACATATTTCCTAAGGGCATTCTTTTATATAACCGCATTTCAATGGATCAAAACCAGGAAATTTAACACTGATGCAATACTGTCTTCTAATCCATGGCCTATATTCAAATTTTGTAAGATGACTTAGTAATGTTGTTTTTAGTTTATTTTGACTGGAGCTGGTGTAGCTCAGTGGTTGTGCACCTGCTTTGCATGTATGAGGTCCCGGGTTCAATCCCCGGTATCTCCTAAAAAAATAAACAAATGTCCATAATTCTACTGACCACAGTGCTCTTGGCAGAGCAATACTCCAAGTGAGGGCAAGGGGAAGTGGCCCTGTTCGGAGTGGGCACGGGGCTGGGGGGAGGCTGTGCTGCTGCTTCAATTTAGGAATATTCTCTTTGAACAGATCCAAAGAGGCTGAACTTCTGAGACAAGACCTACAGAAAGCCAGAGAAGCTGAAAGAAGAGCCAGGCAGAGGTTCCGAGATATGACCGAGAGTTCCCAGCCTGTGGGTTTGTTATTCTAACATGGGCTCCGGGGCTGACTCTGGGCAGTGTTTTGACCTCAACTAGTCCTCATCTCTAAGAGGCTGGTGCTATTTTATCCCATTTCACAAACAAGGAAACTAAGGCAATTTAAAGCCCCTCCCCTTTTTCACTGCTCCCTGCCTGACCTAGACTTGGAAGTGAAGCCACTGTCAGTTTCTCGAAGGTTGCTCCCTCTCCTACTTGCTCTGCTTAGGAGACGGGGTGTAGGAAGGAACGTAAAAGGGGGAGGAAGAGGTTTCCTCCTTCCGCAGTTGTCATGTGACTTCACCACCCTCTGCGTGGGGCAGATGCCCAAAGGTTGGCGCCTTGCTTTGTGGCGTGCGTCTGTGGCTTTTGGCTCACCACCCCATGGAGCTCCGAAGCCTGGTTCCCTCGTGCAAGCCCCCTCAGCCGGCAGCACGCTACTTCCTTTTCTGCTCCTGCTTGGCAATTCAGGGTACCTAGCTCTTGAGTGGGGTCCTTTGTAGATGATTCGGGTCCACTCCCTTTCTCAGTGTCCCCTCCAGCCCAAGGGACCATCCACCCTGGCTCTACCCTTGCTGAGAAAGTACCTGGTTCTGCCGTAGTTCTCTCTGCCTTTGGCTTTCTGCCTTCAGACTTTTGAAGACAAGAGTCAGGCTCCAGGGGACACAAATAAAATTCTATAAGCACTTCTGGAATTTGACCAACTTGTTAGCACATCCTGCATAGATGGTGTCCTGGGTAGATGGGGTTCTGGGTAAAGGGTGCCCTGGGTAGACAGTGCCCTGGGTAGTGGGGGCTTGGGCAGGTGGGACCCTGTGTAGATGGTGCCCTGTGTAGATGGTGCCCTGGGTAGATGGGGGTCTGGGTAGATGTTGGCATTTTTCTTTAGAGGGTTCTGTCATTGCTCTCAGGCGCAATTTTGAAGACCTGGTAACATCTGATCTGACATTGTTAGGTAGTGATGTCATTTAAACTTCACCTTGTACGATAGAAAAGGTATTTCCCCCATTTATAAAGTGATGAATCTGGACATAACAGAGAGTAATAAGCTTGCGCTGGGTGCCAGAGCAAGTCTGAACTGGAGTCCAGCTCCCCAGGGCCATGTTCTGCCACCAAGCAAAGTGATACCCTGTTGCCTTGCTCACAGCGCATTCTGTGACCTTGGTCATATCACAAAGCAAATAATTGTACGTGTGCTTCATGAAATTGCTTTGCTTACATTATTGGCTCCATTTTACTGATGAGAAAATAAAGCCTCAACGAGGTTGTCATTTGCCCAAAGTCACACAGCTGTTAATCAGCAGACCTGGGATTCAAGTGAAGTTTGACTCTAGAATCCATGCTCTTTTTTCTATATTTTATAGGAGACAATATTGAAAGAGGGCTGAATGAATATAGGCAAAGTTCCACTGTTAACTGAACTAATTTTTTTTTTTTTTTTAATTCTCTTTTTAGCCTTTGTACACTTACCCTCAGCAGCTCTCAACTCCAAATGATATTATAGACTTTGGATTTGAAAAGGGATATGTGAAGTTGGACTTGGGAGATCTGGACCTAAAGAGACTGTCTTTGGAGATCGAGAGAGAGAGGTAGAACTTTCAAAAACCACCCACCATCTATTGGATCTGTTAGTTTTCCTCTTAAGTCTTGGCAGGGAGAATTCCAAACTATAGTTTATCTCTTGGGCCAGTCTGGTGTGAAAATGCTTGGATTTGAGTAAATATGCACAGCTGGAGTGAGTCTACAAGTGTATGGCTGAGGTTTCCAGATCTGCCTTTGTGTGGAAGTTAAAGACAATGGAGTGTGGAGAGAGAGGACCAGTATCATAAGATCCACTTTCTGAAAGCCTGTGTGATGGGCTTTAGCAAGATGCTGTCACATAATCATCAGAAACAGCTCTATGAGGCTGGTGGGGATTATTCCTTCTTGACCTTTAGGGAAACTGAGGCTAAGAGAGGCTGACTGGCCCAGGCTACACAGCAGTACCAGGACTGGAATCCAGGCCCATCTGGCTCCGAGTCTCTGTTGTCCACCTGCTGGCAACACCACTTACCCACAGAGCTCAGGAATACTGTTCGTATGTTTTGCATGCATTAAATCATCTCCTAAATTACAAACCCAAGTATTATTCCCATCCCCATTTGGTAGGTGAGCAAATTGAGGGCTCAGAAAAGAATGGAGACTCATGCTTGAAGTGCCTGGCCCAGGGCCTTCCGCCACACACTGATCTGCATTCTGGGACATGTGTCCAAGTCGGGGGTCAAGTTTTATTATTCCTATCTTAAATTATGATGGTTTTTGTGGTGGGTTGGTGGCCGCACATGCCTTGGAAGCTGTTAAATATTTTCAGTATCATTCCTGTTTAGGACTAGCACCAGGCTCTGATGTTATCAATTCATGGTAAGCTTCCTTTGGAAGCTCTACTACCTTTCCTTTCTCACACTTGGGCAGTTATTGAGTGCCTACTACATACCCAGGCACAATACATGGAAAACAAATACAGAAGCAAAATAAGTGATAAACACGGGGGAAAAAAACCCAGCCAGGGTAATGTGATAAGGAAACAGGACCTACTTCACCTGGGGTCTCAGATGATCCATGACAGGTGCGGCAACAACTTTCAGTTTCAAAAGGAAAAGGGTGCCCCCCTCCCCCACTGCCCAGATTTGCTTTTTCCTCATACCATTTCTTCTCAGTAGCATCCAAGGAATATGGGGCAGAGTGGGCTTTTTCAAACAAACAAACAAACAAACAAACAAACAAACAAACAATCTCTTTTTCTGAGAAGAATGGTGCTTGTGTGATAATTTGCTAATATTCGTGGCACACTTGCTATGTGTCCGGCTTTACCTGTATTACCTCGTCTACCTCTCCAATGACCCTGTGAGGATATGCAGGTCAGGACCAGCATTAAACAAGTGAAAAACAAAAACAAACAAAAAAGTATGTGGAATAGAAAATATTAGAGCACAATGCATGTAGTAAGGAAACTTTAACTTGGAAAAACTTGTATTTCAATTATATTTGTACACATATGGCTACTGGGTCGTGATGAAACAAAGTAAAAGAATATAAGATGGTTTGCTTCAAAAATGTTTTAGTATGAATGCCTGCTCATCTGCCTTTCTGTGGTTTACTATAGGCTGGATTATGTGGAAAAAAGCAAAATGTTTGAAGACCGATTAAAAGAGCTTAAATCTGAGATCCACGCAATGAAATATGAGGACCAAAAAATGGGGCAGTTCTCTGACTGGAACCAAGCCCCTGGGCTGCTGGACCCCAGCCTAGGAGGAGAGGTACATGCAGAAAAGTCCAGCTCAACTCAAACTTACAGGTTCTGGGGGAGAGGAATTGCAGCAAGAAGTAGCTGCTCTGCTCAGTACCTGCCTGTCTCCTCTTTTGAGTCTTCCAACCTGCTTTGTCTCCTTTGCCTTTTTTCCAAATCCTCCCCTTGGCTTCCCTGCAAGCTGTCCTAAGTAGCTGTTCAAGTAAAATGTCTCCTAGCACCTGGAGTGGGTGTAAGATCTCAACTTGAAAGATCTAATCTACAGCTCTTTCCTGGGTTTTCTGTTACCAACGACTGCTCAGGAAGATGTCTGCTTTCCTTACAGGGGCCCTAAAGTGAGTTTCATGAATGCTTCAGGTTATACCCTTCATATGTGGTGAATATTCATCCAGCTGTTTTTAATTTGGGTACAAAGACAATTTTATTTATATATATAACAGCCTTTTAACTATTTTTACTCCTTCAAAGCAAAAACTGCACTGTTCTTTTTATTTTTATTTTTATTTTTTTTTAAAGATTTTATTTATTTATTCATTTATCCCCCCCTTGCTGCTTATGCTCGCTGGGTCAGCTAACCACGCCATGCAGGCGGGCTTGCCTTCACCAGGAGGCCCCGGGAACTGAACCTGGGGCTTCCCATATGGTAAACGGGAGCCCTACTGATTGAGCCACAGCCGCTTCCCTGCACTGTTCTTTTTAAATAGTATTTTATACTATTACGAAACACGTTAATTATGGCACTATGTTTAATACAATTATTGGAGGCTCAATCACCATTAACTCTAAGAAAATTAGGCAGGTATCATTCAAGCTTTACATAATTATCTCTGTACACAAATTCCATTAAGACATTCTTTCTTTGCTAATATTCCATCATGTCATTATATGTCCAAAATCTTTCTATAAATCTGCAAGCTTTTAACTTTAAATCTACAAACTATTTTGCCTTCATTACATATGAGATATTCCTAGTCTTGATCCTTTCTATTTCCACATGAAAGGAAGAAATAAGCTTGTGGCCCTTTTATCTTGGTCAAATTCAGCTGCATTGGTAAACTATGCTTTTCTCCCATAGATACAGTGTCACTCATCTTTTGACATTTCATATGGCTCACCAGGTAGGAAAAATCTCTTGACATCTGAAAAACATCAAGGGCAGGAGACAGAACTCACCGCTCTTTGCAGTAAAAATGACTCTGCCTTCTGCAATTCTACAACCCTACTACCTCCATTTACTGCCAGGGGAAAACTGAAAATCTGTAGAGATTTAACTAAGAACGATCTTCCATTTGGTGCAAATGATGACACTTCCTGGGGAGTTTAGAAGGGGTCCTGGGCAAAATTCAACTACGTGTACTCAAAGTGTGGGGCAAGTTTCTTCCTGAGAGGCTGGAATATCCAAGCTGGGATTTAGTTCAAGACAATCCTTGTAGCTCATAAGAAACTTTCATGCTATGAAAACAATTATATTTAGAATCTCTTAATTTTGAAGGTACCAACGTGGATAAATACCCATGGAAATGAAAATCAGGATGAAAATCAACAGCCTTCGTCATCTCCACCATTAAATGCTGTTAGCAGCAAACTGTGTATCCACAACAACCTCCACTGTGCAGCAGGGGAAAAGCATTTTCAAATAATCAGTACCTCAAATTCCAATAATGCAAGGGCAGGCACACCAAAAACTATAAAGGTAATAATGAAACTCATTATCACCAAAATCACAGATCTTGGGATGTGAGCTCGAGGGTAGGGTGCAGGTTACCATGCAAGTGGTTACTGTTTATAGATTTGGGCAATTCAGTTTTCCCATTATAGTCCACAGAAAATAACATGAGTATGACACACTGGGGCAAATGTAAGAGGTTGACTGTAGTCAGAGGCGCATGGCCTGAGTGCTGAGGGAATCTGTGCCGAAAACTCCTAAGTGGCACACCAGTTTAGCTCATTTTGAAGGGTAAGGAAGTTAAGGCTTAAGCTGCCAAAAACTCTATACCAACTTTTATGATGGATTTGAACAAAGTCATTAGCCAGTGTTTTCCATCAGCCACCCTCAGTTCTGATGGCATGGGGCTTCATTAAGACATTTATTCTACATCTACAAGGTCCAAAGCATGGTGGGATACACAAAAATGTCAGTCCCCTGGCTCATAAGGCATTCACAATCAAGCACAGAAGTTAGACATTTAAGCAACTCTCTATAATGTGAGGTAGAATGAACTAGGGCCTGTGAGAGTTTCAAAGTGGCACAGGGCAAATAATTCTGTATGGGGTGGGGGGAGGGGTGTATAAGGGAAGATTCACAGAAAAGAACTATTCTAATAGAAGAGGATTAATTCTGAGACTTCATTCTGACCAAATTTGCACACGATCAGCTTGCAATGAAAAAAGCAAAACAAATCCTTAAAATAACCCATTATAGTGGTGGTACTGGGAAGATGAAATCATGAGCCAAAACTACTTTGAGCCATAGGATTAATATAAGGTGGATTTTTTTGTTTCTTACAGGTTCAGAAGCATGACTCAGATGTGATCTACATTTGACATTTCTTGAAGTTCCAGGTTTTCAGGAGACAATCAGAATCAGAAAAACTTAAGTCAATGTTGTAGTAACTGTTTTTCTACTCAATATGCAGCTATTTAACATGTAATAACTATGACTTTTAACCTGAAACATCCCCTCAACTGTTTAAGTTGGAAATGAATTAAAATGTAAACTTCATTGGTTAAAATGATTTCCTGGGACTTCGTTTAGCTCATCTTTATAAAATAACAAATAAGTGAAATGGAATCAGTGAGGGGGTCTTCTTTAGGACTGCATCAAAACAGTAGTTCAGTTTCGGTGTGAACAAAAATGTGCATTTCCATGTTATCAAATAGGAATATTTTTTCTAATACCACAGAAAAAATGTTGACTATTAATTTAAATTGAATTTATTTTGAAAGATGTTTTTGTGGGATATTATGGGAGGTGGGGAACATGGGAATCCTTATAATTTTTGTGTAACATTTATGTAATCTAAGCATCTTTAAAAATATATATATATTAAAAAAATTGATTTTAAAAAATGAACAGGACATTTCTGAGAACTTGTATTAGCAGTGACTTCTGTGTGATTAGAGAATGATACATGAAGGAGAGTTTAGAGGAACAGGGTGGGTCAGAGTCCTCAGGCTACCCCTGCCTTAAAACCAGTCAGGGGAGTGGATGTGGCCCAAGCTACTGAGCTCCCACCTCCCACATGGGAGGTCCTGGGTATGGTTCCGGGTGCCTCCTTAAAAAAAACAAACAAAAAAAATGAGCAAGCAAAAACAAGAGAAAAAAAACAACTCAGGGAAGTCGGTGTGGCTTGGTGTTTGAGTGCCAGCTTCCCACATAAGAGATCCTGGGTTCAATCTCCAGCCCCTGGTACCTCAAAAACAAAAAACAAAAACAAAAAACCAACCAGTCAGTACCTGTTCAAGTCAAGAACTATTTGTTTTCAGTTAAAATAAAAATTGCTGACCACAAAATACATCTCTATTTTATGTGAAACCATAATGTATCTTTCTAAAATATCTCTTTTGAGGATAGATTTTTAAAAATTTACATCTTGTCCATTTGAGGTTTTTTTTTAAAGATTTTATTTATTCATTCATTTATCCCCCCCCTGCTGCCCGTGCTTGCTGGGTCAGCCAACCACACCGCGCGGGCGGGCCTGCCCTCACCAGGAGGCCCAGGGAACCGAACCCGGGGCCCCCCATATGGTAAACGGGAGCCCCACTGACCGAGCCACAGCCGCTTCCCATTTGAGTTTTTAAATACAAAAATAGTTAAATTCAATTACATCCCAAATAATATTAGCTAAGATTTATCAAATGTTTCTCAGAACAGGCCCAGTTAGGCACACTGCATACTGCTGATTTATTTAATTCTCCTAACAACTACCCAACCCCATTACGGACAAAAGACAGAGAAAAGAAAGGGAGTTATTAGAAAGCTGTCTCAAAACATAAGCCATAGTTGAATAAAAATAAGAGTGGTTTTATTGATTACATATAATTTTAGCTATTTTAATATATATTATAAAGTTTAAGATTTAGAATAAATGACGTTATTTTTACTGAGAATAAGCTAAGCCATGGCAGCATGTTCAATGAAAATTATTTAAGTACTGAACAGTCATCATATATTTATTTTTCAGATAATCAGGAAGTCTTCATTCAAACTTTATATTAGGCCACAATACAGTTAACCCTATATACACATTTCATTAAGCAGAAATAAGACATTATGCTTTCTTTTCTAGCAAATGTTCCCCTCTTGTCACACACACACATCCCCCAAATAGTACTTACTGTAATGTGCAAACTTTGTTGACTATTATATATCCACTAAAATTGCCTCAAATAACTTTCACCTTGGAAAGTTATAAAGGCACGAGACAGCAGCAGGCCAGTCTGGATTATGTGTCATGGATTTTTGATTTTAGCATAACACCAAATTTATAATTAAAACTAAATTAATCCCACGTTATTATACTTATGTAGGAAAGTCTTCTTGTGTACATGTTTAACACAGAGAGAGAAAATGTCAAATAGTTTGAACAAGTATTTGGCAGGCCACAGAAAGAAAACAGCACAGTGGGAAAACAAAAACACTTTAGTGTTTCATGGCTGAAGAGATTGATGAATGTCATTCAAACTTCTCATCTCCTTCTTCCACATCTTTCAAATTGAGTACTTCCAAGGAACCTTTCCCTTTTGTCTCCTTTTTAATTAGCTCATCAATTTCTCTGAAGCAGCCTGGGTCAATCAGACACACCTGAAACATTTAACATAGCTGTTTACCACCTGAAGATGATTAGTACAATGGAATAAACAAAGTTGTAACTTCCTTTCAGGACAAACACACTATGGCTTCAAAATGTCTGCCCTTAAGTGTTCACACAGGTCCCGATGACAAGACATTAACCTCCCTATTTAAAGACTTAACCAGATTTCTTACCTGTAAAATGAGGGGTCTGGACTAGAAGATTATGGTTCTTTTTTGTACCAAAATTTAGTATTTCATTTTATAACTGAAGAAATTACCTCTCTTTATCCACATTTGAAGGAGAACGAAGCTTGATGGTTTATTTAGAAACCATCTGTAAAAGTTTTGAAAAGATTTTAGAATTTCAAAGAATGTCAGATGTGTTGGTTCACATCCAGCTCATTTATTTGCTACAGAAGCTGCAAACCCTGAAGACTGGAATTCTCAGCTGAATATACAGGATGGCTGAAGCTGTGGGATGAAGACCCAAAGACATGATGCTTTTGCTGTTTCTTTAAAATGTTCTGTGGTTAAGAAGGCTGACTGATTTTTAATCTTATTTCTATTTTCCCAACGACAAAAGACTCAGTGTAAAATATATCCTTTCATCTAAAATGAACACGACCAGCATGGTTTTATCACAAATATAATTTAAAAACAAAACAAAACAAAAAAAATGACAAGTGTGTTTACAATTCAGTTCTAGTTAGAACCTGTTATTTTAACTTAATCCTAGGAAAGATATTTCTGGAAATATCTTTATTTACTGTTCATACCTGCTAAATGTTTGTTACACTCATGATTAAAAAGCTATTTTAACAGTACGGAGGCAAACAAATAATAATAATTTAATCTTACAATTTCCAACTGTTGACTGTAGTCTTCACTTTCTATAACCTTGATCAATGGCTTGAGCTTTTCTTTCAGCTTCTTCCCTTCATTCACTGGAAGAATGAACCGAAGTCTCATGTGAGCACGTTCTATCTTCATTTTCTCTTTTAACTGTTTTATCACTTCCAATGCCTAGCAAGACAAAATAGAAAACATCTGTAATTTCTTTACTACTTCTACCATGTTATTTCTTTCTTTCTTTCTTTATTTTTTTTGATGTACCAGGGCCGGAGATTGAACCATGGACCTTGTATGTGGGAAGCTGGTGCTCAACCACTGAGCTACACTGGCTCCCCACGTTTTTTTTTTTTGGAAGTCTCAGAGATAGAACCTGGGACCTTGCACAGGGGAAGCAGGTGCTCAACCACTTGAGCTACATCTGCTCCCCTCCATGTTATTTCTTAAGGCACCCAAAACAAAGCAGTTTTCCATCTAGTTTGATTAGGCAATGGTTTCTTAGCTATTACAGAAGCAACCAAATTTATTTATTAAAATAGATAGACTCTATCAGTTAAAAACTTTTGTGCTTCAAAAAATACTAAGAAAAAAGTGAAAAGACAATCCAGAGAATGGGAGAAAATATTTACAAATCATATATCTGACAACTGACCAGTATCTAGAAATAATAATGGACTCTAAAGCTCAATAAAAAGACAAAAATTCCAATTAAAAATGGGCAAAGGATTTGAATAGACATTTATTGAAAGAATATGTATAAATGACCAATAAGCACATGAAAAGATGTGCAGCATCAATAGCCATTACAGAAATGCAAATCAAAAGCACGAGATACCACACCACACCCAACAGGATGGCTATAATCAAAAATGGATGAGAAAGAGTGGATGTAGCTCAAGTGGTTGAATGCCTGCTTCCCATGTATGAGGTCCTGGGTTCGATCCCTGGTACCTCCTTTAAAAAAAAGGGGGGGGGGATGACAATGTGGAGAAACTGGAACTCATCCATTGCTGGAGGGCAAAACTGTGCACCCACTTTGGAAAACAGTTTGACAGTTCCTTGACAAGTTAAACTTACCATATGACCCAGAAATTCCAGTCCTAGGTATATACCCAAGAGAAATGAAAACCTATTTCTACATGACAACTTGTATATAAGTTTCATAGCAGCATTATTCATAATGGTTAAAATGTGGAAATGACCCAAATGCCCATCAACTGATGAAAGGCTAAACAAAATGTGGTCTAACCACACAATGGAATATTACTCAACCATAAAAAATAATGAAATGCTGATACATGCTACAACATGGATGAACCTTGAAAACACTATGTTAAGTGAAGAGGGCCAGACACAAATGCCCACATTTGATTCCATTTTATGAAATGTCCAGAATACACAAGCCAGATAGACAGAAAGTAGATTAAACGGTTACTTAGTACTGGAGGTAGGGATGGGAAGGCATGAAGTAATGGGGAGTAACTGCTAATGTGTATGGGGTTTCTTTTTGGGGTGATGAAAATGTTCTGAAATTAGATGATCCTGGTGGTTGCACAACTCTGAATATACTAGAATCCACTGAACTTAAACTTTAAAAGGGTGACTTTTATGGTTTGTGAATATATGAAATCTAAAAAACAGAGTTAGAATGACCCTTTAAAAATCCAAGTTTTATTCTTAAAGGTATTATTTGAATAGGAAGATGAGAATCCTACATATATTTGTTTAGTTAAAAAAAATTTATTGTCCTCCCTCTCTAATCTCCCACTCTCATCCCTTTCCCAAGGGAGTAAAAAAGAACAACAACAAAACCTCCTACCCCACAGTACTTGCTTCCAAGTAGTATCATTTTATTATTACAGACCCATTATTTTAATGATTTCTTCAGGGAAAACTGATCTCCATGGATACACTTTGATAACATTAAAATCCACTCACCTGCTGTTTTGTACTCTTGTTGGTTTTGACAGAATAGTGGATGTCCTTCATAGCTCTCTCGATAAGGATAACAGTGTATGGTCTCTTTGTTTCAGGATTCACACATTTGTCTGCTACAATTGTTGCAATGTCTCTAAACATCTGCTCCAGCTGCGTGTGCCGTTCTTTATCTGATACTTGAACCTCTCCTTTAGTCAAAATCTAAAAAAACCCAACAGATTTAAGAAAGCCAAAGTCTTTTTCTAGTACACATTATTTGCTAACCAACCACAAAAATTAGTAACTGGGGAGAAAACAAAATTTCATGTTTTCTGGCTACTGATATGTAGGTAATGATTTTAGTGTTGCCTAAAGGAAGCTCTGGATTATCATGTGCTCCAAAATTTCAGTTATTTAGAATAGTGTGGGCAAAAGGGAAAAGGCAATCTTAGCAAAGAGCCTAAATGATGAAATACTTGAAAAAAAATTCTACTTTCAGGAATATATAATGTGTAAAAAGTCAAAATGAGGTGATTTAGCAGAAAATTTAATTTCTACTAAAGGAAACACTGATGTCCTGAATTAATAAAACTAAATAGTGCAGCTCACATTAATGTATATTTGCACCAAAAACAAAAACTTTAATGATTAACAAACCTATAACACTTACACTATATACATGGATAGAGCAGAACCTACCTGCTTACAGATTTCAGTTTGGTCATCTGTTCCAAACGCGCTGATGAGATCTTCCTTCTTTGCAACTTGACCTTTAGAAACATTTACAAACACTGAGTGGGTCTGCAGAACTTCATCAAGGTCTTTTTCCCTTGTGAGGATAGAAGAGAAAGTCCTAAGTAAATACACTAGAAAACTTGGAAGTTTTTTCATATTTAAATACAAGACGGCAACGACATAAATAGCAAGAAACGACAACTACTCCTAAGTGAACTTCAATGCGGAGGAAGCAATTCCAGAACTCAAAATCACGTTTGTATTCACTTTTGCTCAGTGGAGAAAAACTCCAGAAGAAACGCGGGCGGGGCGAGGGAAGGGGAGGTCCGGCTGCTGTCACGGAATACCGAACCCTAGGTGGCAATACTTAAAAAAGACATTATGAACTTTGGGGAAACTACTGGGGGTGTAGGACATCATAGGTACTCTAACGACGGAAGTATCAGTATTTGGAAGACTAGGCTTCTAGCTTTTGCCATTATTTTGGTAAAAGGACCGTAATAAGGGGTTTCCTGGTTGTAGATTTTATGACACAAAAAAGCAAAACCCAAATCCCAAACCAATCAAAAAAGAAACTATTGGATTAAGTGCCAACCTCGGGAAGGGCAGTGACAGCTCACGGCAGAAATAAGTTTTCCATTTCCTCTCCTGACAAGACCCCACCCCTGGCCCATTCCCTCGACTTGACCAGAGGTAGGCCCAGAGGAAAAGAGTCACTCACACGCCGCTCCGCCAGCCGACGACCTTATTTTTGTAGCAGGCGATTTCAAAGCGCTTCCCGGCGCGCTTCATCCGTACTACGGCCACATTGGTAAGGCGGATCTGGTTGGTAGGGGTGAAGATTGACATGGTGGCTGCTCACAGACGTCGGGGACAGCGAACCAGGAGAGACCCGCGCCGCCCGGCCTAAGGGCCAGCGGCGCTACGATGTAACGATCTGGCAGAACGCGGCGTAATAACGACCGCGGAGCGCGCGCGGCCCTTATTAACGCAGCTAGAGCTGCCTTAACTGCGCAAGCGTCTAATGGTGCGGTAGTAGGGAGAGAAAAAGTGCGCAAACGCCTGCGCATTGTGGCTTTTACGACAACGTTCTGCGCCGAAAAGAGAAGCGTTCTTCCTCGACGGGTATGCTTTCGCCGATGAGCCAAAGTGTTCCGCCAGGCTGGTTGCACTAAATGTTTAGCGGCCGGGTGGAAACCGAGCGCCGGCGCCTCATAGTTCCGACGAAATCGGGCCCCACACCCACCCTAACCTTTTATTTTGGAAAAACTGTAACATAAAAAACGTAGAGAAATAAAAAGGTAACGAATCTTCATATACCCATCACTCCGCTTCAACAAGGATCAACATTTTGCTATTGTTTTGCTCTCCCTCTCATTTTTTTTTGCTGGAGAATTTTAAAGCAAACGAGCCTATGGTTTCAGCCTTAAATAGTTAGGAATGTATCCCTAAAAGACACTCCCACGAGATGGACCACCTTTCCTTAACTTCATCTAAATAGCCAGACCATCATCAAATTGCCCCTAAATAATGTTTTTTTAAAAGTCAGTTTGCTCTAATTGGGACCCAAACAGGCCCACACATTGCATTTGGTCGATGACCCCCTTAAGTCTCTTTCAACCCCTCACGCTCTTTTTTCCCCTCACGCCGCTCATTTCTGGAAGCCCCTAGTCTCGAGCCTTCCAACAGCCTCGCGGCCTCCCGGCCACCGAGCGCTCGCACCAGCCCCGAGCTCTGCGCGGTGCTTCCCTCCCAGCCCGCCCCTTCCCGCTCCGAGCCAATCGCGTGGGGGCCGCGGGCGCCCGGCCTTCTCTGCCCGCGAGTGGCATGGCTGACCCTAGCTCCGCGGGCTCGGGTGGTGCAGCTAACGCCGCGAGATAGCCAGCAGTAGCTCCCCGTACTTGGGCCGGCCCCCAGGCTTTCCAGGTCCCAGGTTCTAGTCTCCAGTCTGGCCGCAGGGCCCAGGATCGGAGGAGCATGGGTAAGGACCCCCACGGGCAAGGGTAGTGGGGCGGGAGGGGAGAAAGCCGATTGTTTTGGAGACCCTTTCCCGGCGGAGTGTGGTCCTCGGGCTCCTTCCTTCAGGCTGTTGTGTTTGTCAGCTCAGGACAAACACCGCTGAGGAGAGGGGAGACTGATCCCTGCTTTGGACCTGGCGTTTGCCTTTTAAAGCTAGTGAATGAGTTTAGAAGGAAACTAGGTTGCTAACCCCAAATAAAAGGCAGGGAAAACACCCCCTCCCTTCCACCTAGTTTACCCACTTGTGTTGGGACGGTCGATCCTTTCTAGAGTAGAGCAGCACTTGTAAACCTTTAATTTCAGGCTTCGCCTTTTGAAATTGCCTCCAGATTCGAGGCAAAAATGGGCGTGAGATTAATTACTTCACAAGTTAGCCATAGGTCTTAAAAGATAAAGTTAGGAAAAAGGGGCGTACTTTTACTATTTTAAGCTTTTCTTAAGTTGCAAGTATAACAAAGTAAACTTAAATCATAATTCCACATTAGGTGTTTTCATTTTATGTTTCCTTCTTGCTTCCAAATGCTTTTGTCCAAATGAAGGTATAATTTTATATTGGGTTTTTTTTTTTTTTTGAGTTATCGTTATTTTATCACATTACCATATAGTGTATTATTACCATATAATGTAATACCATAGTGTATTACAGAATTGGTTTTCTGTAGATTTCTTAGCCAGGTTAATAAGTATGTGGGAAACGGATGTGGCTCAAGAGGTTCGGCGTCGGTCTACCATATGGAGAGACCCGGGTTCGGTCCCCGGTACCTCCCAGAAAAAAAAAAAAAAAAGAAAAAATAAGTATGAAGGTTGGTTTTATTTAATTTTTACTCTGAAAATAGGGATGAACATGTGTATGCAACTTTTAACAAAGTTATATGTATCATTTATTTAAAAATAGCAGTGAACATCTTTATATATAGCTTTAAGCAAAATTATATATATGTTTCATTTTAAATTTAGGTTCTTCTTTGGATACATGGGAATTCTTCTCCTCACCTTTAATATCATTATGGATAAACAGGTTTTACATATATTTGGGTTTTGCCTTTGGCATTAGTCTTTGGATTTGTGTCCAGATTGTCATCAAGAAGAAGGTAAGTGGAGTTATTTTTTTTATAGGAGAGCATTTAAGGCATCAGATTTCATACAGAATTTAGAGTGCAGATTTTTGAAGGCTTTTAGAAAAATACAGAAAAATTAAAAGGTATTTTAAACCACTTTTGTTTTTGGTCTCGTAGACTTTTTATTATTTGTTTTATTAAAGAAGTTGTAGGTTTACAGAAAAATCGTGCATACCATATACCACTCTATTATTAACTTTGCATGAATTTGTTATAATTCATGAAAAAATGTTTTTTATAATTGTGCTATTAACTTTAGTCTATTGTTTACAACTTTAATGCTTAAAAGTTTAACGTTATTAGAGACTAAGTTATTTTGGACTAAATTATTTACTTTTTCTTTGCTGGTCTGTGGATATCTTATTTTTAAGATACAGAATGATATTGCAATGAAAAATTCAACATCTATCGAAACAAAACAGTACAAAATCCCAAAAACTATTTCGTACCTGTAAGGAGTCATTGTAGTTCTCTCTCTCCTATCTGTTAATTAAGGATCAGAAAGTAAATTCCTACTGTTAATGTTAACACATTATGCATGGAAGTATGTATAGTTTTATCCTTCTGGGAATGGGAATCTTTATAGTCTTAAATGTGGGTCCTAAAGGACCTAATTATACCAAGGGGTTAATATTGAGGAGTACACCCAGAAAAATTAAGAGAAAGATAAACCATATCTGTGCTAACTTTTGATCAAAGTCGGGAGAAGATTTAGAATTGATGGAGAATATGTGCAATCATTTTATTTTCAAGGGCAAGAACGCACAGGAGAAATCTGTTCCAAAAACAACTGAGGATTCATTGTCAAATGGTTATATCTCTCTTCAAAAGAAAGAAATCTTTGTGTCTGGTGTGAAGATTTTCTATGGTTCCCAAACTGGTACAGCAAAGGTAGGAAGAGTTATATATCATGTTTTTCCTTGGGTTCCCTGACCTTTAATTTTAAAAAAATCCCTGAAAAGTAGCTTTTAGCAGGGAACTGAATTGGACATCTAAGCTTTTTTTTTTAGTGTTAAAAGTTAGATATTAAATACTATTTAAAGTGTACGTATGCTGCAGATATCAAGCTGAAAGATACTTTCTACTCCCTAAATGTATCTGGAGGCTTACTGCTTCTTTGTTTTGAAGTTAACAGCTGTTTAGTGCTTTCTAGGAAAAAATTCTAAGTAAGGCTAACATGAAAATTAATTTAAAAAAGTCAGGTACTGTTATTTTTTTTAAAAAATATTACTACCATTTAAGAAGAGGTTTCTACTGCCCTCTTGTGGATATTGTGTAGAATAATATTTTTTGGATTTTCAGTTACTTTGCTCCATATGGTAGTTGAAGTTGACTTATTTTAATAAGTTCAACCATAAGCAACAGAGGTGGGAAACCAGAAGTAAGGCAAAAAGCTGCCTGAGCAGCCAAAGCAAAATCTTTTATGTTATTCATAAGGGACCTCATCCAGAGTCTCTTTACTCTTGTTTATAAATTAAAAAACAAAAAACAAATTAATAAATTAATACTTGTAGATGATAAATGCAGAAGTAAAGAAGGTTTATAATTAAAAAGTACTCCAGAGAAACCCTTTCAACTATATTTATTTTTAGTTCCTCTGATGGTTATTTCTTTAATTATATAATCTGCTTATGTTGTATTTTTAGACTTCTGAACTTTAGACGATTTCAACTCGCTATATTAGTCATGTAACACAAACATTCCTCATCTCAGTGGCTTAATAATATTGTTGCTGACATCATAGCTGATATGGATTGACTGACTCCTCCATCTTTAAGCTGTGCTCTGACATTTTCTTTATTCTGCCTTCACATTGGATTGAATCATATTTGGCTGAGTATACAAGGCTAGGTTAAAAACTTTCCTCACAACTTTGAAGGTGTTACTCCTTTGTCTTTTTTTATTTACTGCTTATGAAAAGGCTGTTGCTAGTCCCCTTATTCCTTTGTCAATGATTTGATTTTTGTGTGTGTGTGTTTCTGGAAGCTTTTACCATCACTTTTTTCTCCTTGATGTGTGAACATTTTGTGAGAAGGTATCTAGTTTGGATTTTACTTCAGCCACTGTACTGGGCAAGAGCTTGTACTATACTTGGACTCTTTTGTTTTGAAAATTTATGTCCATTAATTTTCTAATATTTCTTGGTTAATTTTTTCCCTTCTATTTTCTGATCTTTCTTTCTGGGACTCCTTGTTAGTTGGTTGTTGAACCTCTTGATGGTCTTCTTTGTTGCATAACTTTTCTCTCATACTTTTTTTTTTTCAGTTTTTTTCATTTATTGAAGTATATCACTCATACATAAACATACATAAACAGTAAGTGTATACTTATAATAGTTGTGAACTTACAAAACAAACACATATAACATCACACAAGGCTCTCATACCTCACCCTACCACCAATACCTTGCATAAGTGTGAAACATTGTTAACTAATGATTAAAAAAATCCTCAAAATATTACTATTAACCAAAGTATTTTCCCCCAACCCACCCTATTATTATTATTATTATTATTTTTATGTCATTTATACATGAACCTACATAAATAATAAGTGTATAGTAAAGGTTGTGAACTTACAAAGCAATCATGCATAACTTCATGCAGGGGTCCCATACATCAACCCACCACCAACACCTTGCATTGTTGTGAGATATTTATTACAAATTATGAAAGAATATCGTCAAAATCTTACTACTAACTATAGTCCTTATCGTACATTTGGTGTATTTTTTCTCCCAGCCTACCCTATTATTATTTTTTAAATATATTTTTATGACAGAAGTTGTAAACTTATAAAACAATCATGCACATGTGCAGAATTCCCAAACAACACCCCTCTATCAACACACCATACCATACCGTGGTGGAACATTTGTTACAGATTATGAGATAATATCATCCAATTATCACCAGGTCCATAGCCTACATTTGGCACACTTTTTCCATACTCCCCCATTATCAACACACTACATCTTTGGCATAGATGCGTGAATATTACATTATTACTGTTAACTACAGTTCATAGGTCACTCCACCTGTATTTTTCCCATGCTTCTCCGCATTCCCACCACCCTGCAATAATGATGTACATATGCTCTAGCTCACAAAGGACACTCTTGCATCTGTACCATCAGCCAGAATTCTCATCCACTCCTGGGTTTACTGTGTTTTTCAGTCCCTAGATTATTCTCTAGCTTTCTGTCAATTGGCATTCACATCCTTAAACTACCCTTTCCAGCCACATTCCCATTTATAAACCAGCTGTTACTCACTATAATGTATTACCATCAACTCTATACATTTCCACACTTTTACAGTAAAGTTAATTACAACTTCAACATACATTAAACATCAGTAGTCCATCTCAGTTCTCCTCTTACCTCTTTTAAGAATCTACCACCTACCACCAGGTCTTGAAAATATTTTCCTGTTTTCTTCTAGAAGTTTTATGGTTCTTGCTTTTATATTTAGGTTTTTGTTCCATTTTGAGTTAATTTTTGTATAACGTGTGAGATAGAGGTCCTCTTTCCTTCTTTTGGCTATGGATATCCAGTTCTCCCAGCACCATTTGTTGAATGGACTGTTGTGCCCAAGCTGGGTGCATTTGACAGGCTTGTCAAAAATCACATCCTAGATGTGAGGGTCTGTTTCTGTACCATCAGTTCAGTTCCATTGTTCTATATGTCTAACTTTATGCCAGTACCATGCTGTTTTTACCTCTGTAGCTAGGTAATATGATTTAAAGTCTGGAAGTAAGAGTCTTCCAACTTTCCTTTTTTAAAGGTGTTTCTGGCTATTCAGGACCTCTTACCCTTCCAAATAAATTTGATAATTGTGCTTTCCATTTGTTTAAAAAATGCTGGTGTAATTTTTATCAGGATTGCATTGAATAATCTGTATATCAATTTGAATAGAATTGACATCTTAATGATATTTAGTCTTCTAGTCTGTGAGCATGGAATATTCTTCCAATTACTTAGGTCTTTTTTGATTTCTTTCAACAATGAGTTGTAATTTTCTGAATACAAGTACTTTCCATTGTTGGTTAAGTTTATTCCTAAATATTTGGGTTTTATCTGTCATATTTTATTTTCACCACTCTTTTGACACTTTTAGTTACGTTTACTGATATAATCTTCATTTCTAGACTCTCTTCCAAGCTTCTCTCTCCTGTCTTTTCTTTTCAAGCTATAGCACACCCTTTAGTATTTCCTGTGAAGCTGGTCTCTTGGTTATAAACTCTCTTGGTTTCTGTTAATCTGTGAATATTCTAAACTCTCCCTCATATTTGAAAGGAGTCTTGCCAGATATAAGATTCTTGGCTGGAAGTTTTTCTCTTGCAGTATCTTAAATATATCATACCACTGTCATCTTGCTTCCATGGTTTCTGATGAGAAATCAGCACTTAATCTTACTGGGTATCCCTTATATGTTATGCATTACTTTTCTCTTGCTGCTCACAGAATTCTGTCTTTGTCTTTGGCATTTGACATTCTGATTAGTATGTTTCTTGGAGTTGGTCTATTTGGATTTATTTGGATGGGAGTATGCTGTCCTTCTTGGACATGGATATACATGTCCTTCAATAAGGTTGGGAAATTTTCTACCATTATTTCTTCAAATATTCCTTCTGCCCCTTTTCCCTTCTCTTCTCCTTCTGGGACACCCATGACATGTATGTTTGCACGTCTCTTGCTGTCGTTTAGTTCTCTGAGACCTTGTTCAATTTTTTCCATTCTTCATCTGTTCTTTTGTATGTTTGCTTTCAGAGGCCATTTCTTCAAGCTCACCAATCCTTTCTTCTGCCTCCTCAAATCTGCTATTATATGATTCCCGTGTATTTTTAATTTCATTTATTGCGCCTTTCATTCCCATAAGATCTGCTGTTTTTCTATATGTGCTTTCAAATTCTTCTTTGTGCTCATCCAATGTCTTCTTAATATCCTTAATCTCTTTAGCCATCTCATTTAATTTATTAAGGAGATTTGTTTCAACATCTATGATTAGTTGTCTTAACTCCTTTATGTCATCTGGAGGCTTATCTTGTTCCTTTAACTGGGCTATATCTTCCTGTTCCTTGGCGTGGATTATAGTTTTTTGTTGGTGTCATGGCATCTGGCTTTCTAGATGTATTTATTCTGGGTACAGTTTCTTTCTTTAGTTTAGGGCTTTCTTGCCCTTTCTCCCTTGTTGGTTGTGTACTAGGAGCTAAGGATGTAGTTGGTGCTATAAGCTGTTGAGGCTCAAGCTGCCCTCAGTGCCCCAAGGACTGATGAAGTGTCTCCCACCTTTCCCCTTTGCCAGGGATAGGGACAGAGCTGGAGCTGTGCGGAATAATCCAACTCATGCAGGCCTAGACTGTAGTTGCCCAGAGAGACTGATGAAGCTTCAAGCCCCTTTCTCCCCTGCCTAGGGTGGGGATGGAGCTGCGGGTGTGGGCAGCATCCTATGCTGTGCGGGTCCAAGATGACAACAGTTGCCCTGGTAGACTTCTGACTATTCTGTCTGTGCCAGCCGAATGTACCTGCAGTTACCCAGAGAGGCTGGTGCAGGGCTTACCAGCTTTTTCCCTGCTAGAGGTGGGGCTGAAGCCTAGGCTAGGGCTGCAGGCCTATCTGGGTGAAAGAACTCGGACCCTACTGTGATTTTCAGTCAGCCTGGCTTCCCCTCATGCTGGGGGGTGAGTCAAAATGGCAGCTACCGGCCTCTTTCTGACTTGGACAGGTTCAAACTTTAGCTGTTCTTAGTGTTATACTTTAGCCTGCCGAATTTACAATCAGTAGCTGAAGTTGGTGCCCAACCGTCTCTTCCTCCCCTGTTTTGGGGAAATGGAGCTTCCAGTTCCAACCACAGAATAACCCCTGAGGCGGCTTGCCACCACCGTAGTAGGATGATCACCAGCCTCCACGGCGTGGTCTGTATTTTCTTGGAGAGGCTGGCGCAGGTCCCCCCAGCTTCCTGCCTGACAGTGGTGGGGCTGGGGCTTAGGCTAGAGCTGCAATCCAGTCTGGATGGAAAGAAGCTGGTCCCTACCAGCACTGTGATTTTCAATCATACCCACTTCCCTTTGTGCCAGGGGTGGAGTTTAAATGGCGGCTACCGGCCTCTTTCTGACTTGGACAGGTTTAAACTTTAGCTGTTCTCAGGGTTATACTTTAGCCTGCCAAATTTACTAATCAGTGGCTGAAGTTGGTGCCCAACCATCTCTTCCTCCCCTGCTTTGGGAAGTGGAGCTTCCAATTCCAGCCACGTAACAGCTCCCGAGGCAGCTTATACCTCCATTGGAGGATAAACATCGGTCTCCATGGCATGGAGTGCTCTACTCATGAATCCTCTCTGCAGATGGGCAGTCTCTTCCTTCCATTCTTTCAAGGATGTTGCAGGATGCTCTTCTGGTCCCCTGGAACCCCCAAACAGGTGCTTTAGATAGCTTGGGGTGATTACTAACTGCCCTGTAGCAGGAGCTGACTCTAGGAGCTCCTTACTCTGCTGCCATCTTGCTGGTTGTTCTCTCATACGTTTTTGTTACCTTTTCCTTTTCTTTCTGTGTGGTTAGATTTTAATTCAGAACCTTCTTTTGGAAAGTTTTACTATAGCTCTTTTGTTTCTAACTGCAAAAAGATCTTTTTCTTCATTCAATTTTTGAATTGTTCATAGTTTATGAATCCATCTTCTTGAATTCCTCCTATTTCTGTCCCTTGATTTATCTGCCTTTTCAGTTTTTCTGCTGCGGGTACTTCTTTTCCCTGCTGCTGGTTCTTATCATGTTCTTGGTGGTGCATGGTTTTTGCTACATTTGTAGGACAAGATGGTGGCATAGCTAGAGTGGGTTTTCCCTGTCACCGTGCGAATAGCCTTGTTTTCTCTGTGAATTCTTACTGGGTGCTCTGTGCAGGGTGGGAGGGGCCATGTCATATTACCCCTTGGCCCCACATGCCCCTCCAAGTCCATACCAATTTTTTACTCTATTTTATAGTAAAATTCCTTGAAAGGGCTGTCTGTACTTGCTTTCTCGAATTTCTCTACTCCTATTTTTCTTGAACCACTCCAGTTAGGCTTATGTGCCCACACATGCTTCCAGTGCTTCCATGTGGCCAATTAATTCTCAGTCCTCATCTTACTTGACCTCTTAGCTGCATGACCACTCCTTTCTTCTTGAAATACTTTCTTCATTTAATTTTCAGATCACTATTCTCGTGATTCTCCTACTTTACTGAGGCCAGTCCTTCTCACTGTCATTTGCTAGTTTCTATTTGTCTTCTTGACCTTTTAACATGGGAGTATCTCAGGGCATGGTTCTTGGACCATGTCTTTATCTACACTTACTTCACTACCTAGGGCTTTAAATTCTGTTTATTAGGCCATGATATGGCAAATTGTTGATATAAAGGTCCAGATAGTAAATATTTTAGGTTTTGCTTTTCATGCAGTATCTATTGCAACTATGCAGCTCTCCTGATGTAGCGTGCAGGCAGTCACAGGCAATATGTAAATGAATGGTCATAGCTGTGTTACAGTAAAACTTTATTTATAAAAACAAGTAGAGGGCTGGATTTGGCCTGTGGGCCTTAGTTAGCTCTCCTCTGTACTAGATGATGACTTCTAAATTTATGTTTGTAATCTCTACCATTGCCCTGAACTCCAGACTCCAGTATCCAGTTGCCTGTCTTACCTCTTCATATGGATGCCTAGGAGGCATCTCAAAATCAATATGCCCAAAATGGAACCCCCAATTTTTCTGCCCAAACTGGTTCCCCTTGTAATCTTTCTCATTTCAGTAAATGGTGCCTTCATCCTTTTGCCCAGTCCCAAAAACCTTTGATATCTCTCTTTTTCTTATATCTTACATCTACTCTGTCAGCAAATTGCTTGTTTGTTCTGCTTTCATATATGATCCAGATTCTAACTACTTCTCACCACCTTCACTGCTACCAGCCTGGTCCAATCCACCATCATGTTTTGCCTGGATTTCTGCCGATGTCTCACCATTGGTCTTTATTCAGCCCTGCTTACCCTCCTCTCTCCACTTCAGTATATGGACAACTTGACAACTGCAGTGACTCTTTGAGAAACTCAAGTCAAATCATATTACCCTTCTGCTTAAAACCCTGCAACGACTCTGCCCTTCACTTAGAGTAAAGGCCAAGACTCAAGCCAAGAGAGCCTTCATGCACTGGCTCTCTGTTATCTCTCTTACCTTATCTCCTTGGTCCCCACTTCTCCAGACCTGCTTTTTTTTTTTTTAAAGATTTATTTTATTTATTTATCCCCCCCGCCCCATTGTTTGTGCTTGCTGTCTGCTCGTTTTCTCTATACGATGCATGGGGGACCAAACCTGGGACCTCCCATGTGGGAGACAGGCGCTTAATTGCTTGAGCCACCTCAGCTCCCTGGTTTGTTGTGTCTCTCATTGTCTTTCCTCTTTGTATCTTTTTGATGCATCATCTTGTTGCATCAGCTCACCGCGTCTGCCCGTCACGCCAGCTCACCTTCTCCAGGAGGCCCCGGAAACCAAACCTGGGACCTGCCGTGTGGTAGGCAGGAGCCCAATAGCTTGAGGCACATCTGCTTCTCTTCTCCAGGCCTGTTAACTTCCTTGCCAAGCATGCTCTCTCCTTTAGGCCTTTGCACTCAAATGTTCCCTGCGCCTGGGATAGCCACATGGATTGCTCCCTCATTAGGAAAGCAGGCTTAATTCAAATCTTCATCTCTGAGGCCTGCACCCTATGACCCTATGGAAAACAACCCCCTTCCCAATCCTGCACTCAGCCCCTTCACCCCAATTAATTTTTCTCCACAGCACATATCATGCCCTGACATACTGTGTATTTCTTTATATCCCTGTTTATTCTTAATTAGAATATAAGCTCCTTGTGGGCAGAGACTCTGCCTATCTTGTTCACCATTGGGTCACTATGGCCCAGATCAGGAACCAGCACAGTAGATGCCCAACAAATAAAGAGATGCCTGGCAGACTTAGCTTTAGCCCTGGGAGGCAGGAAGTCAAGTGTTAGACTACACAGCAAAAGAGAGGGGGCATTGTCCTGGGCCCAATGTCTGAACTGTGAGTGTTAGTTTAATTTTGTTTGAAGAAGAGCTGGCAGGTGTTTTGCCTGGTGGTTAATGCTGCTGAGGCTCTAGGAGTGTCTGTGTGCACTTGGCCTGTAAACAAATTGTCAGTTGATCACCTCTTTTCTGCTCAGTGGCTCCTTCCATCTTTGGTTGTAGTGGCCGGCTCTTAGCCCAGCGTCTCTGTGGGCTTCTGTGGGCACATTAGCTCCCACCTCTGGCTTTCTCCCATCTGTCAACTGCTCCTGTTGGCTTTCTTTTTTTTTAAAAGATTTATTTATTTCTCCCCACCCCCTTGTTGTTTGTGCTCACTCTCTGTTCATCTTCCTTTCAAGAGGAACCAGGAACTGAACCCGGGGCCTCCCACGTGGGAGGGAGGCACCCAATCACTTGAGCTACCTCTGCTCCTCACTTTGTTGTCCCTCATTATGTTTTCCTCCCTGTGTCTCCTGTTGAGTCATCTTGTTACGTGAGCTCATCGTGCCAGCCGGTCATGCCGGCTGGCCATTTCACCCGCCCTCTTCAGAAGGCACTGGGAACCGAACTCGGGACCTCCCATGTGGTAGGTGGGAACCCAGTCACTTGAGCCACATCTACTTCCCTCCTGTTGGCTTTCTATCTTCCTTTCAATAGTGACGTCCTCTCTATTTACTATTCTTTTCTTTTCACTATTCGCTATTTCTGTTTCTACTTATATATATTTATTCTTGTGGAGCAAAGCAGTTAGAATACTTAAAAGCCAATATAGACATTTTAGCCCCATATACCCATGGAGAGTGAGACAAAATGGCCGAATGATTGATATCCATAATGATGCTTGAGAAAATGGTAAGAGTAGTATTTGTGTTTATGATGATAAATGTCAGTTACTCAGAAAAGTTTTCAAGAGGAATCCCTCATTCCCTTCCCAGTGATACAAGGTAAATACAGACTATATTTTGCTCATTTGGCTTATGGGTAACTCTTATTTGATTTTTTTCCCCATTAGGGATTTGCAGCAATTCTTGCTGAAGCAGTTATCTCCCTCGATCTGCCCGTGACAGTTATTAATCTGAGGGACTATGATCCAGATGATCATCTTGTAGAGGAGGTTGGTAATTACCTTTTTGTTTCTTTAATTAAAACCCTCAAATGTAATTGACCTCCCGTCTTCTGGGATAAATAGAATTTTCAGAGTAAATTAAATTTTCCTGCCCAGGGATTTCAGCTGGTTGAGTTTTTGGTGTGAATCAGAGGCTCCAGATGCTTGGTGCAGTACATCGGTTCTCCAGTGGTGTGGACCTGTCCCTCTGGTGTGTTAGATTCTCCTGGGGTAGAGGTCGAGGTGGGAACCCTTTGGTGATTTGAAGCTCCCTCCTGCCCCTTCCACACCCCACTTCAGCTCTCAGAATGAAGGGAGTGTTGCTAATGGTAGCAGCGTGGTGTTTGCAAGCCAAAAGGTTGGGAGCTACTCGTGTAGAGGAAGGAGTTAGAGAAATCTTTTCTTAGACTTAGATGCATTACTTAATTTCCATGACAGCTTAATTTCTCCACCTGAAAAATGCCCCTCCCCCTTACCTAGTCGTACCCAGTTAGGGGATTTTCCTTATAGCATGGTTGTCAAAGTGTGCTGCCCGAACCAGCAGGTCAGCATCTCCTGGGAGTTTGTTAGCAATGTAGATTCTCAGGCCCTAGCCCAGCCCCACTGAATCCAAAACTCTGGGAGTGGCGCCGTGTTCCTACAAGCCCTCTCAGTGATCCTGAGGCAGCGAAAGTTACCACTTAGAGGAGAGTTTGATAAACCTTTACTGTAAAGGGCCAGATCGGCAATAGTTTCAGCTTTGTGGGCAATGCAGCTCCTCGATTCTGCCACTGAGGCATGAAACAGCCAGAGGTGATACGTCAATGAATGAGTGTGGACTGTGGTTTAATGATAGTTTATTTATTTACAAAGGTAGCAAGCCAGATTTGGCTTGTGGGCTGTAGTTTACTTGTAACTCTGTCCTTCTCTTTTTTACACAAGAAAGCATGTTGGAATACAATTGGGTGAGCTTAGATCTTCTTTAAATTACTTGTGAAAAATTATTAGCAAACTTTGATACTTAATGGTTAGTAAGAGATTACTTGTAGTTTACCTTGCAACTTGGAACTGTTAAGATGTATTCAAGCAGATGAAATACTATGGCTAGCAAGGATGGAGGATAGATTTTGTTTCCCCATGGAGATAATGGTGCCAAGTGTTAAATTAATTTATAAAAGTTTTGTTGCTTTAGTTTTTTAGGTAAAATATTTTAGAGACTTTTCTGTAATTTTTTCCCCCTGCTTTGGGTTTTGTTTCAAATATGACAGATCAGAGATGATAAGAATTTATAGTCTGAAAAATGGATCGGAGTATATGGTGGGTGAAGGGCACCAGGAAGTATCCTGACTGGAGCAAGGGACTCTTTCCTCTCCCCTCTGTAAGATGTCCTTGCTGTATTTTCTTTCACTTTGAAAGTGAGTCATATTTAAAAGTACCCTTTGTCCTCAGAAATTAGTGTGATGTGAACATGTGTTTCAAGAAGACTTTTCTTTTCTTTGAGATACTTTGAAAATATATCTTGAATATTTCCTGAAATAGTGACTTCCATTGTTAGGTTACCAGTAAAACTGTCTGTGCCTTCCTGGTTGCTACGTATACCGATGGTCAGCCGACTGAGAGTACAGAGTGGTTCTGCAAATGGCTACAGGAAGCAGCCTATGATTTTCGATTTGGCAAAACTTACCTGAAGGGTATGAGATATGCCGTGTTTGGCCTGGGAAATTCTGCCTATGCAAGCCACTTCAACAAGGTAAGTGTACGTTGAATTAGAGGGAGAAATCTCCCTTTAATTAAAAAGAAAAAAAAATGGTTCACCCCCATGGCCCCCTACCACGTGTGGGTACAGTATATGAAATAATTAACAAACTTATTGGCATGTAGTAACTTTCTTTGTAGCTTAGAATTGCTGCCCATATATATAGAAGCTTGACTTCCAGTAGGCACTAATAAATTTTTGCTGAATAAAATGAATGCGTATGCCTCATATTGTATAGTGTCTTAGTGGCCTGGACTCTTGGCTTGTTGTGTCCAGCCTTTGTCCCCAGACAGGACCTTGTGGCTAGAAGATCACTGATTCTTTGCACTTTCTCCTCTGCCTGCTCTCTTGTTGAGCAGCCTTTTCTGCCTGAGCTAAATCTTAGTACAATTGAACTTCATTTTAAAAAAATCATTTGTTTTTAAAGGAAAATAGTGTGTTCACTGCCCTTTAGGTGGGAAAACTTATTATTAATGTTTCTGTTGTTGTTTTTCTGTTTTTTTTTTCCCTAGATGAAATTAACTTGACTCCTTTTCTTTTGTATCCTATTTTCTATACTTTTTTTTTATTTTAAAGATTTATTTACCCCCCACCCCCCACCCTCCCGGTTGTTTTGCGCTCACTGTCTGCTCTCTGTGTGTTCTTCTGTGTCTGCTTGTCTTCTCTTTAGGTGGCACCGGGAAGTGATCCTGGAACCTTCCGGAGTGGAGAGAGGTGCTCAATCTCTTGCGCCACCTTAGCTCCCTGGTCTGCTGTGTGTCTTATTGTCTCTCTTCTGTGTCTCTTTTTGTTGTGTCATCTTGCTGTGCCAGCTCTCCTGCACGGGCCAGCACTCCGCGCGGGCCAGCATTCCACGTATGCCACCTCACCATGCGGCCCAGCTTGTCTTTCACCAGGAGGCCCTGGGAATTGAACCGTGGACCTCCTATATGGTAGATGGGAGCCCAATTGCTTGAGCCACAGCTGCTTCCCATATTTTCTATACTTTTAAAAATAAAAATGTTTTTCCCTTTTGGCAGAGCCTCTCTGTTTCTCAGTGGTTCTCAAAAGTACACTTTTGTCTGTGTACATATCCCACATGCAGGGCACAGCCTGGCTTACCTATCTGGTGAAGCGTGAGTAATGGTGACTGTGGGAAGCTTTTTGTAAAATTGTTTTCATTCGGTTGTTATATCATTGTGTGGGTTTCCCCCTTGTTTTCAAAAGAATTACACTAAAGAGTTGTCCAATTCAGATATGTAAGTATTTTGTTTAATACCTTGCCAATCAGGAAGGCTATTAAGCCCCAGAACACTTCACTGCTATTCTTGATCACCCCTGTGCCTCAGCCTAACTGCTTCATATTGCAATGAAATCAATTTGTTGAGTTCATGAAGTCATTTTTTGTCTTTGGTTATATTTGCACTTTATTATTGAATGAGCTATGGTCCCATAGGCTCTGTTACATTTTTGGAATTAATTTATTTTGCAAATGAGTTAAGTTATTTTATTTTGACGATGATTTTGAGCAGTAGTTTTCAAAAAATTTTTGGTTATTAACGATTTGTTTAATTAAAAGGTTTGTTTAACCCTTGTTTTTTTCTTTTTAAAATCTGATGCAGAAAATTGGAATATATATGCAGCCCTTCTGGGTTGAGTGGGGGGCTTGAAGCCCCTTTTTGCTGAGCCATCCCTCTCTTCGTCATCAGCAGCCTTTGACAAGGGGCCTCAGAGGAACTTTGGCGTTCGCAGAGCAGAGTCAGAAGTCCTCTGATTTAGAGGATTGTACTTTGAACTCAACTATCACTTTTGCTTGCAGGTTGGCAAAAATGTGGATAAATGGCTCTGGATGCTTGGCGCTCACCGTGTGATGACTCAAGGGATGGGTGACTGCAATGTGGCTAAAAGCAAACATGGCAGCATCGAAGCCGACTTCAGAGCTTGGAAGACCAAGTTCATCTCCCGGCTGCAGGCGCTTGGGAAAGGAGAGAAAAAATCCTGTGGCGGCAACTGCAAGAAAGGCAAATGCAGATCTAATTTGCCTGGCCCGGGGAAAAAGGAGCACGAGCCTCACACTCAAGATGGAGGGCATCACAGAGACACTGAGGTAGGAAGCCTAGGTGGCCATTTCCTACTCCTTTCCTCCTGTGTTTGGGGTTACTGAACCTTACCTCTGCCCTGCGAAAGCATTTCATTGACTTCTAGTTAGAAGGAAGATCTGAAACTCACGTGGGGGTGTTTTAGAGTGCGGCCTTTGCGCTAGATGCTTTCAGATAGCTTGAGTCAGGCACTGTATTAGTCAGGGTTCTTCAGAGAATCAGAACCAACAGGAGGTATTGCAAAAGATTTATCTTAAGGAACTGGCTCATGCGACCATGGAGACTGGCAAGTTCAAATTCCACAGGGCAGGCTGCAAGCTGAAAACTCTTGTAAAGGTAAAGTTGAAGTTGAGTCTGAATTTCCTAGGACAAGCTGCTTGCTTGAGGCAGAAATTCTTCTCTTTGACTTCTGAAATCCTCAGTTTTGGCTTTTAAGGATACCAACTGATTGAATGAGGAGACTCCCCACATTGCTGAGGGCACTCTCCTTTGTTGATTGTAGATGCAGTCAGCTATAGATGCAAGCAACTGATTACAGATGCACATCCCATCCATGAAATATATTAACAAGCAGGCCAGTGCTTGACCAAACAACCAGACACCATAACCTAGCCACGTTGACAGATGATGTTAACCATTGCAGGTAGCTTTTTACCACTTCTTGCAGTTTAGGAAATGGAGGCCCAGAGAGGTTAAGTATGTCCAAGGCTGAACTTATGTCTTATCCTTAAACTATATATTGCTCCTGACCTCTTTTATTAAATGACTCCATTAGTTGCAAAAACTTGAAGGATGTGAGTCATTCTAGATTTGTATTTTTCATTCCTCACATTCTAAACATATCTCCTTCTTCCTTCTTCAAAGACCCTGGTTCCTCTGAAGCTCTGTCATCAGGCTGTATCATCTGTTGCAGTCTTCCCAGCTGTTGTCTTTTACTACATGGTCACTTGCATCATTCTGGAACAACTTTAGCTTATGACCCGCATTCCTACCATTATCCTTTGTGGCTAAGGCAGCCATGTAGATGATTTTTCCAGCACCTTGGCCTACAAGTTCCCTGACCTTTGTACCTTTAGCAACCTTTTTCTTCATGGACTTCTGCCTTCCACTTCTATGGTCACCTCTGAAATTTCAAGTTCCTGTGACTCTTTCTCTCACCTCACTGGTTCCCCTGCTTCAAAAATTCTTTTGATTCCATTTGATCCCGTAACTTCTGAGTTGGATCGTGTTTTAGTTTGCTAAAAGCTGCTGAAAGCGATATATCGGAAATGGCTTGGCTTTTACAATGGGGATTTATTAGGTTCTGAGCTTCCAGGTCTGCGGCCATGAAAGTGTCCACATCAAGGCATCATCAGGTGATGCTGTCTCCCCAAAGACTGGCACATGGAGGCATCTACTGGTCTCTCCCTTCTCTTCCGGGTTTTGTTGCCTCAGCTTCTGGCTGCCTCTCTCCCGGCTTCCATTGATTTCAGCTCCTTGTTCTCCTGGCTTTCTCTCTCTGCTTTTGTGTGTTTTTCTCTGCCTTTTTCTCCTTATTCATCTTGTTTATCAAGGACTCCAGTAAGAGGATTAAGACCCACCATAGGCCACACCCTCCTGAAGTAATCGAATCAAAGGTCCCACCTACAAGAGGTTTATACCTACAGGAACGGGTTAGCTCTAAGGACAGGATTTTCTGGGGTCCATCCAGCTTCAAACTGTCAAGCGAGTGAAAACTTATTTCACTTCCCTCCTACTTGAGGTTTAGATTTTTATATTCGCTTTTTAATAAACACTTTTGATTTCCTTGCCTCCTACTCCTCTGTTTTAACTATTGGCCAAACTCCGGGCCTGGTTGAAACCTGCTCTCTGCCTTCCATCTCCTGCTACTTTCTGTCTGACCACAGAGTCATGACCAAAGACTTCAAGTGTCCCTCAGAATTGCCCGACAGCTTCATGACGCTCCCTTGGAAGCTTTCCCATGCTCTCCAAGGTGACTGTTTTATACTGTCTTGTTGGTGTTCAGGAACTGGGTTCATGAAAACGGTGCCGCGGATGAGAAAGAAAGAATAAGACAAAGAGAAGAAAAACTGGGATCAAGGGACTCTGTCCGATATGGAGAGAAGAGCCAAGCCACCTCATAGAGCGTGGCTTTTATTTGGTTTTTGACCAATCAAAATACATGTGTGCATGTGCAAGGGTAATAGATACTTAACAGTTACACATGAGCTGAAATCAACACATCTTAAATGTCAATGACTCAGCTCTTTTACATTTCTGCAATTTACAGGCATTGTCTCAGGATGTTTCCCCACCCAGCTCCTAGAGCATGAGACTGGAGAGCTTGTTTATTATATTCCAAGGTGACCTGCTTTCTGTCAGTAGTCATGGCCTTTAATTGAAACTCCATCACCGTTTTTCTCCCCCACCTTTCCCTTAGTTCTCATCTGAAGCTACCAGAGGGGCCTCTCTTATATTCACCCCCACTCGATCTACAGAGCTTCACCATCTTTGATCACCGAAGACCAAGTATCTGGTTCCTGTCAGAGACTACGCGATCCATGGGTGCTGTGGAATCAAGGACTTCATTCCTTCACTCCTGCCACATTAATCTCCTCCTCTCTTCTAGATCCTTCTTCTCAATGTATAAACTTGTTCTGGAATCACCTGGGTTCACACACAAACCCAAAAGCAAATAAGAAATAAATCTTTTCCCTTTATTCTCCATCTTCTAGCTGCTGTCCTATTTTCTGCTCTTTTCTAGCCAGGCTTTTTATTTACATTTGCTTATCTTCTGGCTCTTAACATTTTAAAATTTAAGGTTTTTTAAAAAATCAAAAGTAACACTTGAACATTTAAAAGTTCAAACAGTAGTTCCCTGCCCCACTCTATCATTCTCATTCTCCCAAGGCAACCACTTTCAAATCTTTTAGCTTTTTCTTCAGGATTTACTTCTAAATATCTAAATAATAAGTCCTAACCGATATTTCCTGATCCTTTTTTCAAAATCACATGCACACACACACACACACACACAAATACAAATATTCACTTCCCTTCTATTTTAATTTCCTTGGCTGATCTAGCAAATACCATGCAATGGGGTGGCTTAAACAACGGGATTTTATTAGCTCATGGTTTTGAGGCTCAGAGAAAGTCCAAATCACTTCGTCATCAAGGTGATGCTTTCCTCCTGAAGACTGGGTTCCGGGGCTGGCTGCTGGTGATCCTTGATCCTGGATTTCTCAGTCACATGGCAACACACGGCGGCAGCCTCTTCTGGCCTCTCCATTCTTTTTTTGATTCTGTTGAATTTCAGCTTCTGTGGCTTTCTCCGTCTGAATTTCAGTGTGCATATAAAGGACTCCAGTAATAGGATTAAGACCCGTTCTGATTGAAGTAACCTCATCAAAAGGTCCTACTTAACTTTGGGTTCACACCCTCAGGAATGGATTAAGGTTAAGAGTGTGTTTTTCTAGGGCACATACAGCTCCAAACTACCACACCTTCCTCTCTGCTTTTTGTGTAATTATATCACACTTCTGGCTGTGGCTGCCCTCTAAGCCTCGGTGCTGCTCAAATCCTGAATTTTCTACCCACCATGGTGCTCAGCGTCTCTTTCATTAGTCTCCTGGGTTGGATTCCCTGATCCTTGGATCTCGTGTAATCCTCTTTCTTTCAGCTGCCTCTTGTTTTTTAAAGAGCATATTCTTTAGTAGCTCTCTAAGAAAGGATACAAGGGAAGTAAATTTTCAGAATTCTTATATTGCATGTGTGTTTATCCCATATTCACAGTTGATTGATTCTTTAGTTGAGTATATGGTACTAGATGGGAATAATTTTCTTTCAGAATATTGAAGGCATTGGTCTTTTGTTTTCTAGTTTTAGTGTTGCTTTTGGGAACTCCAGTTTAATTTGGTTCTTAATTCTTATTATACAACCGTCCCTTTATCCCTCCTCTGGAAGCCTTAGAACCTCTAAATGAAATCTCTCTCACCATCTGCGCTTTGTGTGTTTGTTCCCTAAAATTCTCCACCTGTCTTTCTTGTTTTTGCATCCTTAACACTGAGGATATAGCCTTGTGGGCTCCCAGCTTTTGACTCAGGGCTTCTGTTAGACTTTCCTCCTTGGAGAGTCTCCTCGACTTTACCTGCTGTTCCCCATGTCCTGTACAGCTGTCAGAGTACACCATACTTTGTCACCATACTTTCAGCTCTGTCACTCTTACCTCCCAGGATTTCCTTTTGCAGTTTACTTTTGGCCTCTTTGGATTCCTTAGTTTCTTGACAACTCAGTGGTACTTTTTTTTTTTTAAGATTTTATTTATTTATTCATTTATCCCCCCCTTGCTGCCTGTGCTCGCTGGGTCAGCCAACCACGCCGTGCAGGCGGGCTTGCCTTCACCAGGAGGCCCCGGGAACCGAACCCGGGGCCTCCCATATGGTAAACGGGAGCCCTACTGATTGAGCCACAGCTGCTTCCCTCAGTGGTACTTTTAAAATTATACTTTTAAAATATTATATTATCCAATTTTAGTTGTTGTATAAGGTGTAAACATATCCTAATGAACTCTCACCCACTCCAGTTTGGGTCTCTACCCCACTGAGGCTGCCCTTTTTGAGGTCCAAGGAGCTTTATGTCAAACCCTGTGGCTTCTTCTCTGTCTTCATCTTATTTGACCTCTCAGTAGAATTTGACATAGCTGACTACTTCTTTGAATCACTCTCTTCCCTTGGGTTTTCATTTCATCATTCTCATGGTTTTTCTTGGTCAGAAGAGAGATACTTATTACTGCCTCCAGGGGAGGATTTCACAGCAAGGAGGGTAGCTAGAGCATCACAATGTCTGCTACCAGGGATAGCGGTCCTAGGGTTCCCACCTACTCTGTGGTTTGCAGGTGTTGGGGTCACCAGCAAGAGCACGAAACACAGGCATGGATGGAACAATGTTTACTCACATAGAGAAGAGATAGAGCAAGGTGAGCTTTACCAGTGGACATTGGTCTCCCATGGCCAGTGGATTCTTCTCTGCAGCCAACATGGAGAGATGTCTATCCTCACCCCCTCCCCTTTCTCCTGAGTGCTGTAGTTGAGGAGCCCCGTTTCCTCCCTGCCAGGAACAGATATTCCACTAGGGGCGAGCCTCGTATCATAAAACATATATTCTTTAGCCAGGCAGTCTCCAGTGGATATTTCCAGATGCTGGGGGTCAAGGGGGAGGGGATAGGCTGGCAGGGGATGAGTGTTCTCTTCAGGTGCCCCAAGAAGGAAGTATGCCCATATTCACCATCTGTCCTAGCCACTAGGATGACATGTCTGCTCCTGAGCACAAGATTTATTGTGGGTCACAGAGAAAGGCAGCAGGCTATACTTGGACCGTCCCCTACCACAGTTTTCCTCCTTTTTTACTTGAGGTCCTCTTTCTTACCCAACCTTTAAATATTGGAATGATTTCAGGGCATGGTGCTGGGTTCTTTTCTTCTTGGGTGACTTCATCCAGTTTCATGCCTATATGCCAGTTCTTCCCAAATGTATATTTCTAGCCCTAAGGTGTACCCTGAGTTCTCCGCTCATGTATACAGCTGCTGCTTTAACATCTCTGCTTGGAAGTCTAAGGCATCTCAAATTCACAAATGCAAAAGGGAGCTCTTCATCTTTACTTCCCCAGTCTGTTCCTCCCTTCTTAGTACATATCCCCATATTCTCAGGTGTGAAACAAGAAACCTAAGAGCCATGCTCGATTCCTTCCTTTCACTAATTCCCACAGCTAATTCCTCACTAATTCTGGTCCGTTCTTTTTCTAAAGCAGGGGCCTGTAAACTAAATATTTTCGGCTCTCTGGGCCATAGCGGTTATGTTGCAGCCAGCAACTCTGCTGTTGTATCAAGAAAGCTGCCGTAAACCATGTGTAAATGAATGAGTGTGGTCAAACTGGGCCTTAGGCTGACTGGATCTGGACTAGGAGCCATAGTTTGCTGACCCTTGGTCTAAAATATCTCAAATCCATCCTATTCTTCCATCTTCACTGCCACCTTCTAAATTCAAGCCATATTTCTTGACTGGATGTGATGGTTAAGTCCATGCATCAACTTAGCCAGGTGATGGTGTCCAGCTGTTTGGTTAAGCAAGCACTGGGCTGATTGTTACTGTGAGGACATTTTGTAGACTTAAATCATCAGTAAGTCGATTGCATCTATGGGTGATTATGTCTACAATCAATTGAGGAGATTGCCTTCAGCAATGAGAGATGTCTCATCCAATCACTTGAAGACTTTAAAAGGAGAAGTGATAACTTCAGCAGCCAGAAGAGAGAATTTCCATCTCTACTTTAGCCATCTGGCTTCTCCTGGGGAATTTATTGAAAATCTTCATTGGAGTTCTCAGCTTGCAGCCTGCCCTATAGAATTTGGACTTGTGTACCCCCACAGTTGTGTGAGGTGATTTTTATAAAAATCTCATAATATTTACAGATATCTCCGGTTGGTTCTGTTTCCCTAGAGAACCCTGGCTAATATACTAGAACTTCCTCTCTGGCCTTCCTTCTTGTCCCTCTCCCATCCATTCTCCATCCATCATTCAGCGTAATCTTCTAAAAGCACAAATTAGATCATGCCACTCTCTTTTCAAAACCCTCTAGTGCTAGCCCATTGCTGCTTAGTAAGGTCCACATTCCTTTGTATGACCTCACAAGGTAGCACCTAATCCGACGCCGGCACTTCACCCTCATCCTCCTATTCTCCCCCTTGTTCCCCAGCCTGTTTCACTGGTATTGAAAATATTTGCTGTCTGAGTTTGAACATCGTCGTCTTTTCTAGAGTCACCCTTCAGTTCAGGCCATTTTTCCTTCCCTACACTGCTGCAGTAGCTTACTCACAGGTAGCTTTGTCTCCAGTCTTGTCTCCCTTTAAAGGTTTTCTGTATTTGCACTAAAGTCAACTATAGAAAATGCAGATCTGGATTATGTCTCTTTAGACCACTTAAGCAGCTTCTTGGACACTCGAGACCCTCATCTTCCCCTGTAGCATCCCCTCCCCATGTTGGGTACTCTATACTTTTATCTACTGATAATTTTGGAATTGCTTATAGTTGCTGCATGCCTCCTGCCCCTGGCCTAGGGGACTTGGCTTACTCACTTCTAACAGTTTTCCCACCTCTCTTCCCCTGGCCAGGCCCATTCACTGGGCCTTTAATTTCGCTCAGACCTCATTCATTCAGTCAGCCTTCCATGGAGTCTGAGCCAGGCTCAGTGGCCCCTTTTTGTATCTATAAACCCTTTTGCTACAGCATTACCCATTCACAGAATACATATCTCTTACTGGATGAGAATCTCCCTGCGGACCAGGGAACCACACCACATTACGTTTTTAGCCCTGGTGCCTACCACAGATTGTTTAATGCTTATTGGAGAGAACTTTTGAAGTTTCCAAGTTTGCAGAGCCAGTTAGTAACAGTTGTGGTTAGAATTTATGTGAAGAGGAGAGGGATGTCTTTAGGAGGCAGTAAATTCCTGATGTGGGACTTCCTGTCAGAAACGATGACATCCTAAGAAGTTATTGAGGAGAGTCTAGGACAAGGGTCTGCAAGCTGTTGCCTGATTTTGGAACATAGCCATGCCCACTCATTTACATATTGTCCTAGCTTCTCTTGTGCCTTGATGGCAGAGTAATTGTCACAGAGACCGTATATCGTGCAAAGCTGAAATATTTACTATTTGGCCCTTTCCAAGAACAGTTTGATAACATCTGGCTAGGAGAAGATGGGGACATGGGACTAGGTGATTCCTTACATCTCTTTTACTTCTAAGGCTCTGTAATTTATTGTAATTGTGGGGATAGGAACATAAGACATGCAGGCAATATTGCATTTTATTGCAATCTTAGGAAAGTAAGTACGTCAGGAAAGCCATATATACTTATAAGTTTTGACATGTTGGTTGGGAACCAACTGTTGGACTAGGAGGTCCTGATTCTTAGAAAATATGCTTCAGGTGGTGTTCTCATCTCTCCCTGACGTTAGGGTATACGGCTGGGAGGTGAGGGTGAATTTAGCTGGCAGAGATTCTCTGTTGAAGCTGGCTTGAGATACCGGTGAGAGCACCTTCATGTACCAATTGCTGGAAACAGTTTATTTTGCCACCTGTCAGCAAGGCAAAGAAGGGTCTACTCATTTAATGATAAAGCAAAAGATATACCTGTGAGCCAACCATAGCCCCCCTTCAGGCTTGGATTCAACTAAGAGACGGTGAGAATGTCTGGTGGTGGCATCTGGGCAGGACGAGGAGTGTCCTCTAAGATCCGCACTACGATCGTATGCCCTTTCCTCATCCATTGCATGGTCTTAAGCATCCCTACTTCCTAATTCTGGTTAATTTTGCTTTTGCTCCTTTGAAAATGTATTTCTGAAGCATTTATATTCCAGGAGGAGGAGGCTTTTGAGAGCACCAGTGAGGAAGAGTTTGGAACTGAGGACCACAAGAGTCTAAATTCTGTCATTGATGTAGAAGACCTTGGCAAAATTATGGATCATGTGAAGAAAGAAAAGGTACTGTTATTTTGGGAAATACTGAACTTGGGTCTTGCAGTTGGTGTGGAGTTCATAATTAGGGAGTTTTATTTCTTTGCCTCCTGTCTTGTTAGTCTTATAATTGTTTTTGCCATTTTTACATAAGCTTTGTGTTTATCTTTCCTCTGACCTTACAGGAGGATAGGCAGAACATTTTAGGACCAGGAGTGGGGTAAGGGTAATAGGGCCTTCATTTTGTGTGGTGGGTGAGGATGACAGGGCTGAACAGCACGGTAGGTTTACCAGCATTGAGATTCCAGGTGGATCTCTGGTGTAAAGCTGGTGTACAGACTGAGAGGTGGGGGAGCTTAGGGATGTCAGCTTGGTCTTGTAGGTATTGAGGTCAGCAGGGGTAGAGGCTCTGGGAATCCAAGAAATGCTTGGTTGTTTCTGTGACTGGATGAATGGTAAGAATAAACGGGTATGGTAGGATTTTATGATAATTTCAGTCATCTAAAATTAAAATAATGCAATACATACTATAATATATAAAAATAGAGAGTTTTAACTTACGTGTTTTGGAAAGTGACAATTCCTCTAATTAAAGATGTATCAAATGCATAAGCCTTAGAAAAAAAGTAAAGCTATCTCTATTTGCAGATAAAACCTGGACAAGCCAAGAAAATCAATCATAATATTAACACAAACTCAAATGGAAGAATTCAGTAAGGTGGCAGGATATATTAATGTAATAAGCCATTTGCCTTTTTATTTTCAAACAATAACTAGTTAGATGCTATGATGGAAGAGAATACCACATTTGCAATAGCCACATAAAAGATAAAAAATTACATAGCAATAAACTTAAAAAGAAATGTCCTAAAGCTATGTGAGGAAAGCTTTAAAACATGCTTAAAAAACATATAAGTATACTTGAACAAATGGAAAGACATTCTTTGTTTTTCAAAAGGGTAACTCAATTGTAAAGGTGTCGGTTCTCCTAAGTCAATTTATCTGCAAGAATAGTTAGGGAAACCTTGGGAAAAGGAGCAGTGAAAGGGACTAGCCTTATTAGGTGTGGAAACATGCTACAAGGCCTCTATAATTAAAAAGGGTAGAACTGCCCAAGGTGCAGCAGAATACAGTTCTAGGTATAGACCCAAGTATCTGTGAATTTCATATATGATAAAGGTCACATCTTAGGTCACTGGGGAAAAATGGACTTTTAAAATAAATGGTATTGTGACACTTGGATAGTGACTTGATAAAAGATAAAATTGGCTCTATACCTCATACCATGCATCAGAATAAACTCCAAATAGATCAGAGATCTAACAGTTGAAAAGAAAATTATATAAATACTACAACAATTGGGTGCATTCTTTTATAACCTGGAGAAAGACTTTATGTTTCAAAATCTAGTAGCGATAAAAGAAAAAGACTCCTGCTATAAGCAAAATCAAAAGACAACAAAGTAGGAGAAAGTATTAGCCTCTTATATCACAGACAAGGGGTTAATCTTTCTACTATACAAATAATTCTTAAAAATTGAAAAAAAAATAACCTAATAGAAAAATTGGCAAAACTCATGAATAGACAGTTCTCAGAAAAATCTATACACATAGATTTTAAACATATGAAAGATGCTCATGTTCACTCAGAACAAGGCAAATGTAAATTAAAACTACATTGAGATACCATTTCTCACCTATCAGATTAGCAAAAATTTGAAATCTGGCAGCATAGTCTGTTGGTGAGGCTGTGAGGAAATAGACACTTAGACATTGCAGGTAGGAGTCCATAATGATATAAACTGTATAGAGGGCCTTTTGGCAGCCTTTACTAAAGTCACATGTACATTTACCTGAGATCTAGCAAGCCCAGGCATATAAATTTGCCTTGAAGATGCACCTTCACAAATACGAAATAGTATTTGCACAAGGTAATACATTACAGTGTATATAGGAAACAACTCTGTAGAATACTGGTTGACAAAAGCCCAGTACATACACACAATGGAATATTGTGGTGCAACTGTGCAAAATAATGAGGTGGATCTATATGTAGCATTGAGATAGATATAATTTGGAGGTTTGGTATGAAACTTAAGATTTAAAAAAATATGTTTATTATATTTATAAAGGTAATTTGAATATGTGTGTGTGTGCGTGTATATACATTTTCTAGCTATGTTCACTGAAAGAACCTGGAAATGGTGAACATATGAAACACTTAAATCTTGTTTTCTAAACACCATTCCCCACTAAAAGGAATTAGGGCCCTTGGAGAAATAGCTGACTCCAGGGTTGGGGAAAGAAAAGTACAGATGTGCCTAGAATATCTTGTTGAGCAAGTAGGTCCACAGAGACATGTCAAAGGGCACAGGAGGCAGCTTGAAGAGAGGGTTTCGCACAGGCCAATTTCGTTCAAGTTATGCATCAGAACGATTAATGAGAGTAATGGATTATGTTACATCAAATTAAAAAAAAATCCTTATGCTGAAACTCAGAAAAAGTGGAGGGGTAGGGGAAAATCATTACAGAAAATTTCCAAATAATAACTCTAGATGGCATGATAGAATTAGAAAATCACCAGTTAGCAATCCTCCCTCTGTATAATAATGGATTTGTGCAAGGATTGGGGAACAGACACTCACATGGTCTGAAAACATCACCTCAGAAACTAAACCATCTAGAAATGCCAAAAATAAATGAATGAGGTAAGTGGATGTGGCTCAAGTACTTGGGCACCCGCCTACCACATGAGAGGTCCCAGGTTCGGGTCCCAGTGCCTCCTAAAGAAGATGAGCAGATACCTGCGCCCGCCGCAATGAGCTAGATGCCTGCATCTGCCACAACTAGATGCCACACTCTCAATAACAAGCAGACGCCTAAACAAGCAGATGCCACAAGCCAGCAGATGCCACAGCCTGCAGGGAGCAGATGTGGCTCAGGCCATTGGGCACTTGCCTCCCATGTGGGACATCCTGGGTTCTGTTCCTGGTGCCTCCTGGAGAAGGCGAGCAAACAGTGAGCAGAAAGACGAGAGAACCATCTGGGGAAGGAGGAGGATAAATTAAAAAAAATTAAATGGATGAGTGGGAAAAATAGCCCCCCAGATTACTTACTTAAAGAAGGAAAAATGTTGGGAAGCGGCTGTGGCTCAATCAGTAGGGCTCCCGTTTACCATATGGGAAGCCCCGGGTTCGGTTCCTGGGGCCTCCTGGTGAAGGCAAGCCCGCCCGCCCGCACGGCGTGGTTAGCTGACCCAGCGAGCACAAGCAGCAAGGGGGAGATAAATGAATAAATAAATAAAATCTTTTAAAAAAAAAAAAAAAAGAGAAGGAAAAATGTACCTTGACAAATGGAGAGAAATCAAGTGGTCCCCACCTAGACCAACTAATCATATTAAGCATCATGATTAGTAGTAAAAGTTGATCTCATATGACTCCTGATATGATGTAGTAAGAAGTATACAACATCACCTATGTAATAACTGTACCAAAAAATGTTCAACCTTAATCTAATCATGGGGGAACAATCAGGCAAATTCAGAATACAGGACATTTTATAAGATGACTGGCCAGGCTCTTTAAAAATAAAAAGTCAATGTCAGGGAGTGGATGTGGCTCAAGTGGTTGAGCACCTGATTCCCACATAGGAGGTCCCAGGTTCAGTTCTTGGTGCCTGCTAGAAACATACAAAAACAAATAAATAACAAGCAAAACAGACAAGGAAACCAGCTCAGAGGAGCCTATGGGGCTCAGTGGTTGAGTGCCGGCTTCCCATATATGAGGTCCCGGAATCCCTGACCCCGGTACCTCAAAAAAAAAAAAAAAAAAAAAAAGTCAATGTCATCAACAATAACAACAATAAAATACAGGGTGGTTCTAGAATTTAAAAAGTCTAAAGAAACGTAACCAAGTGCGTTGTGTAAACTTCGATCTTGGATTGACAAGAAAAGGATGTTGTCAGGATATTTGGGAAAATTAGAAATGAACTCCTTAATAGATAATATTGAATTATTGTTAATTTTCTTAGGTGTAATGATGGTATTGAAGTTCTGTGGGAGGATGTCCTTTTTTAAGGAGATGGATGCTCAGATATTTTAGGCGTGAAGTGTTTAGCATCTGCAACTTACTTTCAGGTCTGGTTAACCAGGATTTTATTTATACACATACTTGGGTGTGTATGTGTGTGTGTGTGGAAAGGGGGGAAGGAAGGATGTGATATGATATATGATGTGACTTTTGCTTTCTAGTGCGTTGCTTGTCTTCTTTTGTAAGGCCTATAACCAAAAAATTCTCTGATGAATATAGAACTATAGCATTCTAAGTTATTTTCTGAACTTAAAAATTGCTCTTTTTTGTCTTGTGGCAACATTTTGTTGCTTGCTTATTTCCCAGTACTTCCAAATCTTGGTGCTGTCTCATTATCTTCAGGAGCTCTGGAAGAAGAGCTATTGAGATGTAGGTTCAAGGCCTTGCCCAGCCAGTCTGTAACCCGGTGATCCTGAGGGTGCGGCTTAACCTTCCCTAGCTGTAGCCCTCTTGTCTGAGCAACGTGGAGTGCAGCCCCCTCCTTCCCTCCCTCACAGAGAGACGGCTGAGAACTTGGGCAAGAGAATGCTGTATATCCTCTGAAAGCCTAACATACATTGAAATGGGAAGCAAATTTACATTTTAAAGTTGTTCATACTTTTTCCTAGAGTTGGTCATTTGGTCTTTTTCCTTATTATGGTGACATATATATAACATAAAATTTGCCATTTTAACCATGTTTAAGTGTACAAATTGGTGGCATCAATTACATTTACAGTGTTGTGCTACTTACCAAAACTTTTTCATCACCCTAAACCAAACTCTGTAACCACTAAGCAATAGCTCCCCTTTGCTGCCATCTCTCCCTTAAGCACCTGGTAACTTCTTATATACTTTCTGTCTCTACAAATTTGCTTATTCTAGATAGTTCATGTATGTGGAATCATACAATATTTGTCCTTTTGTGTGTGTCTTATTTCACTAAACCTGATATTCTCAAGGTTCTTCCTTGCTGTAGCATTTACCTCCACTTCATTCCTGCTAAGGACGAATGATATTCCGTTGTATGTATATACCATATCTTATGAGTCTGTTTATCTGTTCATGGGCACTTGCGTAGCTTCCCACCTTTTGGCTACTATGAATAATGCTGCTGTGAACATAAGTGTACAAGTATCTGAGTTCCTGCTTTCAGTTCTTTAGGGTATGTACTTCATTTGGTCTAATTTTGAGTTTTCTGCTATTGTAATTAGCACTGGTCTGGGACCTTTTTTTACATTTTAAAAACTTTTGAATAATTCCCTTAGGTCATGTTTTCCCCAAGTTGACATCTTGGGTCAGAGTGAATTTATAATTTAATGGCCCTTAATAAAAAATCTGAATAATCTTAATTGGTAAAACTATCTTTAAGTGGGATAGATTTGAATATGTAAAATATTCTTTTCCAAGTTATGAGGTGGCTGATTTAGATAGGCTTCTGGATTTCTACCTAGGTTAAGAGAAGATATTTACAACTTTATTCGTAGTGAGTGAAAAGTTTGTAGTTACTTGTGAGTACATTTTTTTTTTTGCTTTTTCACTTATTGCCATTAGAGGGCACTGGAGAAAAAAGACTAACCAAAATTTTGGACATCCATGTAAATTATTTTTGAAATGAAATGATTTTGGACTTTATGATCTTTAAGCAGCTGGCTGTTGGTATTTCAGGTTTCTTATAAAAATCTCATAAAATTTCCCATAAAATCATCATATTTGGGGAAAAATACATTAATTTTTCCAACTTTTAGTCCAGGAAGAAAATAAGCCACAATTTCTTGATTTTCACTGTTGTTAGTTAACAGCAAAGTTTCCAACTATATGTCTTCTGTTTTCCTTTTATAATGGACATAGTCTACTAAAGGCAGTTATGGGAGTTATTACTGCGTGGCTTTTCTTTTTCGTCTTATTTTGGTCAGCCTCTCTGGGGGCCATTCGCACATGTCCCCAAGCTGTTTTCTGTCTGTGCATTGTTACTCGTCACATTAAATTGCCCTCGTTGTTGCCACAGAGGGAGGCAGCAGGTTCTAGTGTCCACTTTGTGCTGGAGAGCATGAGCTCTGGACTTGGGCGGGCGCTGTCTCCTGTGAGCCTGCTTCCTATAGCATAATACTCACCTGCGGGCGCCACGCTGTCACAGCGTGTGTGCCTGGGGCAAGTTACTCTTCTGTGCTTCAGTTTTCTCATCTGTAAAGTGGGGGATAGTGACAGGACCTGCCTCATAAAATTGTTAAGAAAAATAAATGAATCCATCTAAAGTCTTTATATTATTGCCTGCCACAGGACTTGGTGACTATGAGCTATTGTTATATAAGCAGCTCTCTTCAAATGCAGTGGTTTGGTCTGACGAGAACACCACCACAGTGTTCTGCCTCCCTCCCTCTGCGGTAATATCTACCACAGTAATTCTCTGGCTGAAGAGAATTTGAAGGATGAGGGTGATGCCCTAGAACAAGAGAGGTACAGTTTGAAATGTTAGAGTTAGGGAGGCAGACGCGGATGCAAAGGGGACAGGGTGCTAGGAAGCATGGCATGCTTGGGGAGCTCTAAAGAGGCTGGTGCGTCTGGAGTGGGAGGAGGTGGGGATGTGTGGAGAGGCGAACTAGAGAAGGGAGGCAGGGCAGGCTCCTGCAGGGTTTCATGCTGTGGAATGGGGGTGAGTCCTTGGTCCTCAAGGAGTTGGGAGCAAAGTGATTCTTTTGAATAGGTGAGTGGCTGGGGCGTGGCAGGGAGAGGACCTTTCCAGTGGAGTTGCAGAGTATAAGGGGAACTCAGCTCACACAGTGGAGTAGCTCATTCAGTCTTTCACAATGACCCTGACACATCTGTACTACTACTAGCTCCATTTTACCACTTTACAGGGCAGGAAAACGAGGCTTAGAGAGATGAAGCAATTTGTCCAAAGTCAGTTGGCTAATAAGTGGTGGGTTTAAGCCAGACTCCCGTTTCTCTTGTCACTACCCTCTGCTGCTTCCTTAGGGGATAAGTAGTTCCCAGAAGGGAAGCTGAAGTGTTAGGTAAGAACATGGAGGCAGGAAGAAAGCCTGACAATCTCAGGTTTCTTATTTCTTATTCCTATTATGTTGTGATTTTTAATTATAAAGCCTGTTGCTACTATTTTTTTTTTCCTGCAGTAAATAAATGTTGCTAAATACTCCCTATGGCATGTTCTGCTTAAGCAGACAAACACTATCAATATCATTTGTTTTGGAAATAAATGGCACATGCTTGATAATTACTCACCAGAGAAGCATTTCAATTTACCAGCGATTTAAATTACAAAGAGGCCTCATTAGCATGTCCATTTCCAATTATTAAGTTACATAGTACTGTAGTGGAATAACATGAAGCTAATTCTCCTTTCATAATTATTTTTAAGGTCTTGAGTGTTTAATTCAACCAGAAACAAAAGGTGGCATCCATTCATCCCCAGACATTGCCTTTCAAGCAGTCTGACTCACCCATGGCCCATGTAGCCAGGAGCATTTAACAGTGAGTTCAGGAATTATATCCTTAAGTCACATTTTCCAAAATAGAATCAGTGGGTCAGAGTAAAGTTCCTGATTCTCCTGGCCAAAGTGCTTTTCAAAAATTTTTACAAAGAGCTTTGAGGTGAGTGGATATAGCTCAAGTGATTAAGTGCCTGCTTCCTATGTACAAGGTCCTGGGTTCTATCCCTGGTACCTCCTAAAAACAAACAAACAAATGAAAAAACCAACTCTCATTGGGGAGTGGATATAGCTCAAGTGGCTGAGCACCTGCTTCTCATATGTGAGGTCCAGGGTTCATTCCCCGGTACCACCTAAAAAAAAAAAAAAAAAAAAAAAAAGGTGCTTTAAATCCTAATGAAAATTGGTTATTTTAAAACTGAGCTAGGACAGATGAGTGGGAGATAGGAGATTCACTTCTTAAAGAAATAGGAACCTGAGGAAATGGGTTACACTGCAGCAGAAGGAGTTTTAGTTACTTGCGAAGAAGAGTTTTTAATATTTTGAAAGTTGATGGATCTAGAATCAGTTGCCACATCTAGAATCAGTTGCTGGATCTAGAATCAGCTACCACAGGAATTGGGAGCTGTTTTTCTAGGTCTAAAAATAGCTGCGTGGTAGTTGTGAGGCAGTCATTCATTTATTCTACCAACATTTACAGAACACTCACCCTGTCCTGGCGTGGTCCAGGCCTCAGCAGGTTGACTGTCTATAAAAATGACCTCTAGGAAACCTAGAGATTCTGTATCCAAAATTTCCGCATGAATTCATAAGAGAGGGAATCATGTGATGGTAAACGAGAATCAGTAAAACAAACAGATTTATATAGATTCTTTTTGAGAAGAAATATATACTTTGTAATGAAAAGCTTGTTTTGCAAGACGCTTGTGTAACAGTTCATTTCAGCTAGATGGCATTTTACCTTAAAACCTTTAACATATAACTTTTCTGCCTCAATTTCATCCTAGGCAAAATTGAGGTGCTACTGTGGTTTCTGGGATGACGGTATGAAAATGAAACAGGTAGTATTGTATAATATTTAAAAAAATATTCAAAGACAGTACCCCTTTTTGTTCCCATTATTACTAAAGCTTCATATAGTCCTGCTTATTTATAAAATTTTTTTCACTTATTTCTAATCATTTTCATAAATGCCTAGGAAGTTAGCTTATACTTGCTTTCCTTTTTGCATGTTGAGAATCAGGCTTGGAGAAGGCTTGGGTGTGAGAGAAGGGAAGGGGTAGAGGTCGACCTTGGAGACGGGGAAAACATTTAGTGGCCATTGCAGTTGTCCCTTGGGAGAAACCAAGGATGTGGACAAAAGCAGTGCAATGTGAATGGAGAGAACCAACATGTTGGGAATTGAAACCCTAGTACTTGGTCACTCGTTGGCAAATCGGGGTATGCAGGGAAGGGAGGAATCGAAGTTAGCCCATTTTGGGATCTTCACTTACTTCTGCTTAGGCCATGTAACAGCTCTAAACAAATAAATGAATAAATAAAAAAAATATGTATCTTAAGGGGTTGTTTCATTGTTTTGTTCTGGGGAGTTGGTGAACAATGTCTGCACCCGGTGAACAATGTCTGCACCCGGGAGATTAGAATTAGAATTTGAATGGTGCATTCAGCTTCCTTGGGGAGTGTTATTTTTTTTTCAGCAATGAAGTTACTACTGCATGGGAGAGCTTGGACTGACTGCCTCAGAGGAAAGGGATGATAAATGCTGCTTTGTCCTGTGGGCTCCAGACTTTTAATCACAGCTCCTGACCTCTTTCCCTTTGTGGAAAGGGAAAGCTTTGTGTCTTACAGATTAAATCTGGAGTAGTGATGCTCACATTTTATAACAGATAATTCCCTAATGATGGGACACGGCTGGTGTTCCGTGGGCCTCTCTTAGAAATGTATTCATCTGACAGGGCTCAGTGGGGCTTTGGACAAGTTGGCACAATGGCCAGAGGCCAGTGCTGTGGGCTGGGCTCAATTTTGGATTCCTGTGCCTTTGGGGTGAGCAAATAAGCCAGTGATGTGTTGTGGTGACAGAGGCTTTTGAGAGCAAATGCTGCCTCTTCCTATCAATTCTTGCATGATTGGTAGAGGAAACATAGTAACTTGCTGTGGAATTACTTCAGAGATGTTTAAATGTTCTCAAGGTCAAGGGTGGTTCATTTTTGCTCTACCACAGGACTTCCTTTTCAAACTCATATGTTTACTTTTAGGTCTGAAATAGATTGAAAAAAAAAAAAGACCCAAAGTTTTTCTTTTATTTTTAACTATTTTAACAAAATAATAACTGGAGCCTTTTTATTTCTATAAAATGCCCAGCATGAAACTCATTACTTTTATAATAGATAAGAACAAATGATTGATTTTTGCTTATAAAGTTTTTTCAATTCTATCTGGAAATGTGTAGTTACGAACTTTATTAACAGATGCAAAATGGTTCATTAGGTTTACATTTTGATTATATTTAGGAATTTGATTGCGGACGTTGTCTTTTAGAATAAATAGAACTTAATGTGAGTTTACTTTTCTCAGTTGGTACATTTGACTCTTGAAAGTACTTTTTCACTTTTTCAGAGCAAGTCCCTTAATCAATAGAGAACATAGAGAAATTAACTCCCAGATTTTGTTGTTTCACTTTTCCTTTTTTTTCCTTTTAAATTTAACCTTGTTTTATATAAGTTTTTACGGTGAAATTGAAACATTTACAAAAGTCGGCAGAACAATATAGTAAGTCCCCATTGCCTGTTACTCAGCTCCATCAACTATCAATCGATGGGCCATCATCCCCATCTGCCCTCCATATATTCCTTTCTGTATTAGTTTGAAACATAGTTTAGACATCATATAATTTGTGAGGTGTTTTCATTTTTAGATAGAAATGGTATTGTTTTAGTTTGCTAAAAGCTGCTGGGAACAATATACCAGAAATAGGTTGGCATTTATAATAGGAATTTATTAGGTTAAAAGCTTACATTTCTGAGGCTGTGAAAATGTCCAAATCTAAGGTGTCATCAGAGATGCTGTGGGTGATCAGGCACATGGCAGGGCATAATGGCAGCTCTGCCCAAATCAAGGTATCAAGCGATGCTCCCTTCCCGAGCTCAGCCGTGGGTGATCAGGCGTGTGGCTGTCTCCCCTCTCCTCCAGATCCCTCTTTCGGCCTCTCAGGGGCCATTTCCTTTGCCTTTGTGCTCCGCTAACACCTACGGCCTCTGGGACCTCTCTCACAGCCTCTCAGGATTTTTCTGTCTCTGCCGCATTTTCTGTGTGTCTCTGCTTTCAGCCTTCCATTTATAAAGGACTCCAACAAGAGGACCAAGACCCACTCTGGGTCATGCCCTACTGAAGTAATCCAATCAAAGTCCCCCTAACTGATCGAATCCAATCAAAGGGTCCCACACCCACAGGAATGAATTAGCTTCAAGAACATGATTGTTTCTGGGATCCACAAAAAGCTTCAAACTGTTACAGGTATTATAAGTCTGCTTACTGATTCACTGGAGGCTGGGTGACTGGGCATTTAAGATGGACATACGTTGTAGGACTGTGGCCAAGGTGGGGCATTAGTTTGAATTCCTGTATTTTTTTAGTAAGGTCTGATGAGAATATTTCCTCTAAAATGACTTCAGCTTTCTGTGTTGTCTCTGAAACTGTTATATTTTCTATTAAAACATTGAATTTAAAAATAATTATTAATTTAATTAATGAATTAACCAAAATAATTATCAATGAATTCTTTTTTTTTTTTTTTAAAGATTTTATTTATTTATTCATTTATCCCCCCCTTGCTGCTTGTGCTCGCCGGGTCAGCCAACCACGCCGTGCGGGCGGGCCTGCCTTCACCAGGAGGCCCCGGGAACCGAACCCGGGGCCTCCCATATGGTAAACGAGAGCCCTACTGATTGAGCCACAGCCGCTTCCCTATCAATGAATTCTTAATCAACGTGCCCCATCTTCCAAAAACTTAGAGATAACTTTAAAAAATATTTACATATAATAAGATGTAAAAACATGAAATATCAGTATAAAGAGTGAATGAGGATCATCCTATAATATGTAGCCAATTTTAGAGACAAGCATAATTCAGGGTTTTACACATGATCAAAGATGTGCTGTTGAATTTTCTAGTGACCAAAGTCAAAAGGAAATGAGGTTAGTTTTCTAGTATCTTTAAGATTCTTAAGTATATCTTTGTCTTTCACTGAAGAGAAATTTCTCCCATGGGCTCTTTTCAAAGGGCCATTGGGACAGTTAGGTGGGGGTAACGTGGTCTCTGAGTAGAGGGCTCTCAGGGTAGCTCAGAGCACTTTTTCCACTTGTTTTTGGGGTTTGTAGCTATAGTAACCAGCAGTGACTATATTTTATTGAGCACCTACTATGTATCAGGCATTGTGTCAGGTGATTTCATTTACTCTTCAAAATATTCCTGTTCCATAGACATTAATATTACCCCCCCTTCTTAGGTGAGGAAGTTGAAATTCAGAGAAAATAAATAACTTGTCAATGTCTGTGCTCAGATTGCTGAAAATATCTGACGTTTAGATATGTGGATTGTTGCTTTATGTTTTGGAGGGCTGTATTTTTTCTTGGCTGCTAAAACAAATTCCATACAATGGGTTGACAACAACAGGAATTCATTGGCTTATGGTTTCAGAGGCTAGAAGACTTGTTTCCTCGTGGGGTTGGTATCTTCTGGCTGGCGTGTGATCTTAGGAATTCCTTGGGTTTCCTGGCACATGGCAATACATGTGGTGGTCTCTTCTTTTTTCTCTTCCAGGTTCCTTTGACTTCCAGCTTCTTGCTGCTCCTATGGCTTCTACTGCTGCGTCCAGTTTTCTTTGCTTATAACTTCAGCAGTATTAGAATAAGGCCCACCCTTATTCAGTTTGGGCACACCTTAACTAATAACATCTTCAAAGGCTTTATTTACAAATGAATTCCTACCCACAGGACCAGGAGTTAGGACCTGAACATGCCTTTTGTGGGGGGCATGATTCAATCCCCAAAATGGGTATATGTGTTTGAGTTTGTGGTTGCTTTTTTTTTTTTTAAGATGACCCTGGCATGTCCTTCGATCACTGTCTGATTGAAGTAGACAGAGTGCCGGCCATGGTTAGTGATGAACCTTTTTATTGATGCTAGGTGTTCATGATTATTGTTATATTCATTGCACATTGCCAATTCTGGATTTCATTTTTTCAATACAGAGAGAAAAGGAGCAGCAGGAAGAGGAAACTAGTTTGTTCAGGAACGCAGGGAAAAATGAAGACAGTGAAAGAAGAGCTATGATAACTCCTGCTCTTCGAGAAGCCCTTACTAAACAAGGTAAAAATTATCAAAAACTGTTGGTATCTTACTGTACTTGTAAGCATTCTAATTTCATACCTATGAGAAGAAACATAAAATAGGGATGGCCAAGAGGAAAAACGATGATGAAGCCTTTCTCTAGTGGTACAGTGGCAGATGTGGCTGCCTGAAGAGTCACCCTCTTGTTTCTGTGGTTCACTTGTGTGTTGCTGTCTGGAGCAGGAAATTTCCTCTTTGCTTGGTTTACTGGGATGTTACCATCAGTGTGGCTCAAGTATGCACATAGAAAATGATAAGCAGGTAGAAAAGTAGTGAATTGGGAGATAGTAGACTGGCTTTCCTCTCTCCCTCCCTCCCACCTTCTTTCTTTCCTCCTTCCTTCTTCCCTTTTCTCCTTCCTTTCTTCTTTCTCTCCTCTTCCTCTCTCTCTCTTTCCATACCTCCCTCCTTTCCTTCCTTCCATATTTATTATCTTTTATGTGACAGTCTGACAATGGAGGAAAACACAGGATACAATATTTCTGCCATATGTTGCCAGTCAGGTGCCAGTCAGGACCTGGGTCCGTGAAAACGGTGCCGTGAATGAGAAAGAAAGAATAAGACAAGAAGAGAAGAGAGACTGGGATCAGGGGACTCTCCATCCGATATGGATAGAAGAGGAGATTGACAAGAATATATATGTATAGATAATCTGTCTTTTAATTGGGATATTTGGACCATTTACAGTAATGTGATTTTATGAAAAGTTTAAATTATCATCTTACTCTTTGTTTTCTGCTTTTCTCATCTGTTCTTTTATTTCCTTTTTCCTCTTTTTCTGTTAGTTTTAAGATTAATTGGATTTTTTTTTTTTGGGATTCTGTTTCATATCCTATTTTTATTAGCTATAACTCTGTTTTGTTATTTAGTAGTTGCTCAAGGTTTTGGGCTATATGTCTTTATTACATCACAGTATATCTTTAAGTGGTATTTTACCACCATGCATAGTGGAATAACTTTACAGTAGTATACTTCTATTTTTCCCTTTGCAACTGTTATGCATTTCTTAACATACATTTTTACTTTTACATATGTTACAAACTCACTACATTTTTATTATTTTTACAGTCAATTATCTGTTACTTATCCATTGTTGTTGCTTGTGTCAGAACTTCATTCCTTTTTATGACTGTAGAATATAATTCCATTGTATATATATACCACATTTTGATTATCCATTTATCTTTTGATGGGCGCTTGGGGTGCTTTTGGCAATTGTGAATAATGGTGCTGTGAACATCAGTGTGCAAATATAGGTTCAAGTCCCTGCTTTCAATTTTTTTTTGGATATATACCTGGGAGTGGGATTGCTGGGTCATAATAGTAATTCTATAATTGACTTTCAGAGGACCCTTCAAACTGTTTTTCACAGTAGCTGCACCATTTTACATTCCCACCAACAATGTATGAATGTTCCTAATTTCTCCACATCCTCTCCAAAACTCCTTTTCCATTTTTTAAAAATAGTAGCCATTCTAGTGGGTAATGAAATGTACTTAACTTTTTGAGCATTATACATTGCCTTTTTTTTCCTTTTCCTTTTTAATTCATTTTTTATTTTTAAAGAAGTTTTAGATTACATAAATGTTACATAAAAAATATAAGGGATTCCCATGTGCCCTACTCCCTCCCCCTCCCACACTTTCCCACATTAACAACATCCTTCATTAGTGTGGTGCATTTGTTACAATTGATGAACCCATATTGAAGCATTGCTACTAACCATGTACTACAGTTTACATTATAGTTTACACTCTGTCCTGCACAATTTTGTAAGTTACGACAAAATATGCAATGGCCTGTATCTGTCACTGCAGTGTCATGCAGGACAAATCCAATGTCCCGAAAATGCCCTCATATTACACCTATTCTTCCCTCTCTCATGCCTTAGAACCTCTGGTGGCCACGGCCTTTACATTAGTGATAAGTGTTCTTCCATTGTTAGAATAAGTAAGTCTATATTAGAATAATAATGTCTACTTTAGTCCATTGTTCATTCTCCAATCTTGAGGATTTTGGGGTGGTGATGCCCACTCTGTTTCTAATTGAGAGGGGCCTTAGATCCCATAGGGCAGATGGATGGAGCTATCTTGCTTGCAGTTGCAGACACTCTCTTTTCCTTGGGATGGGCTTTGTCCATCATCATCTCCTTGTTAGTTGTCCTGGGTGAGTCCAGTAAACTGGAGAGTAGGTGTTGCAACTCTGCTGAGATTCGGAGCTCAACTGGGACATGGGTGAACCAAAGATTTAAGTCTCTGGGACACCCACTTATCAAGTATAGTAATTATAGGTTCAAATAAAAAGGGCAGAAGAGCCATGTATAGAGAACTTATAAATGAGTCTAACTCTGTTACACTGGGGAGCATAAATTCCAAAGTAAAGGCCACTGACAGGATGCTGAATTCCTGAAGTGTCTGCTCTGCTTATAGTTTCTGGATCTCTCTAGAGCCCTCAGGAGCCCTGCTATTTGAGGCACTGTTTACTGTGACATTGCCGTTTTAATGTCTTATCTGCTAACATCTGTGTCAGTTCTAGGTCAGATTTGATTGATGGATTATTTTCCTCTTTACTGGTTGTGTTTTCTTACCTGTCTACATGCCTGGTAATCTTTGATTGGATGTTAGGCATAGTTTTACTTCCTGGGTGCTGGATATTTTTGTATTCCTATAAATATTCTTGAGCTTTCTCTTGGGAAAAGTTAAGTTACCTGGAAACAGTTTAAGCTTCTGAGTCTTTTGTTTATGATCTATTAGGTATAACCAGAGCTGGCTCAATATAGGGCTAATTATTCTGGACTGTTGGAGCATAATAACACTTCTGTGTATTCCACCCAGTGCCTTGTGGATCTTGAGGTTTCCAGTCTCGCTGGTAGTAACATTCCCAGCCTGCAGTGGGGGCCAGGTACCTTTTCGTTGCCAGGTGGTTCCTTCATGTTCATGGGCAGTTTTTCTTTCATCCATGTACTAATCAGTACTTGAGTAAATACTTGATGGAATGTTCTGCAGATTTCTTGAGTTCTGTCTCTGTGAAGCTCTCGCCTCTCTGGTACTGTGTCCTGTGAACTGTAGCTGCCTTGGTCTTCCCAGACTCCAAGCTACATTTCTTCAAGTCAGGGAGTCCACTGAGCTTTGCTTGGTTTCCCCTCCCTGCTACATGGCCTGGAAATGTTCAAGGCTGTAATGTGGGACAATCGTAGGGCTCACCTTGTTTGTTTCCCACCTCTCTAGGATCATTGTCCTTATTGCCTGATGTTTTGTGTCCTGAAAAGTGTTGTTTCATATATTTTGTCCAATTTTTGTATTTTAGGTGGGAGGGTAAACCCTGTTTCTCCTGTTCCTGTTACTCTGTCTTGGCTAAGAGAAGAATTCTGCACAATGATTTTCAGCAGCTGTATACTGCTGAATTACCTTGGCATTGTGGTCAGCTACAGGTCTCTCCATCCTGTACTGTGCACGTTTCTGCCCCTGCCCCGTTTTTTTTTTTAATTTTTTTTATTAGAGAGTTTGTAGGCTTACTGAAATATCATGCATAAAATACATAAAATATAGAGTTCCCATATACTACCCTATTATTAACACCTTGCATTAGTGTGGTACATTAGTTATAATTCATGAAAGAACATTTTTATAATTGTACTGTTAATTATAGTCCATCATTTACAATAGAGTTCACTGTGTTGTACAGTACTGTTTAAAAAAATTTTTTTTTCTCATAAAATAGACCTAAAGTTTCCCCTTTTAACTACATGCACATATAAAATTTAGTGCTGTTAACTACATTCACTTTGTTGTGCTACCATCACCACCATCCACTGCCAAAACTTAACCCAAATAGAAACTGTACAATGTAAGCATTAACTTCCTATTCCCTACCCCAAACCCAGCCCCTGGTAACCTATATTCTAGATTCTGACTCTCTGAGTTTGTTTATTCTAATTATTTTATATCAGTGAGATCATATAATATTCTTTTGTGTTTGGCTTATTTCATGCAACATAATATCTTCAAGCTTCATCCATGTAGTTGCATGAAACAGATAATGCTGAATAATATTCTCTAGTATTTATATACCACATTTTTTTATTCATCTATCGATTGATAGATACTTGGGTTGCTTCCATTCTTTGGCAATTGTGAATAATGCCACTATGAACATTGGTGTGCAAATATCTGTTTGAGTCACTGCTTTCAATTTTTTTGAGTATATATTTAGTAGAGGAATTGCCGGGTCATATGGTAATTCTATACTTAGCTTCCCAAGGAACCTCCAAACTGTCTTACACAGTGGCTGCATCATTTTACATTCCTACCAGCAGTGAATGAGTGTTCCCATTTCTCCATATCCTCTACAACACTTGTTAATTTCCATTTTTTAAATAATAGCCATTCTAATGGGTGTGAGATGGTATCTCATTGTGGTTTTGATTTGCATTTCCCTGATGGCTGATGATGTTGAGCATCTTTTCATGTATCTTCTTTGAAGAGATGTCTGTTCAAGTCTTTTGCCGATTTTTAAATTGGCTTTTTTCTCTTTTTTATTGTTGATTTGTATGATTTCTTTATATATTCTGGGTATTCAACCCTTATTAGATACTTGGTTTTCAAATATTTTCTCCCATTGAGTAGATTGTCTTTTTCACTTTCATGATAAAATCCTTTCATGTACAAAAGTTTTTAATTTTGATGAGGTCCCATTTATCTATTTTTTCTTTTGTTGATTGTGCTTTGGGTGTAAAGTCTAAGAAACCTTCGTCTTCCAAAAGATCTTGAAGATGCTTCCCTACATTTTCTTCTAGGAGATTTTAGTCCTGGTTCTTATATTTAGGTCTTTGATTCATTTTGAGTTAATTTTTGTATATGGTGTGAGGTAGGGGTTCTCCTTCATTCTTTTGCATATGGATATCCAGTTCTCCCAGCACCATTTGTTGATGAGACTGTTCTTTCCCAATTAAGTGGACTTGTCCAGAATAAATTGGCTATAGATGTGAGGGTCTATTTCTCATTTCTCAATTTGATTCCATTGGTCTAAATACTGTTTGTGCCAGTACCATGCTGATTTGACCACTGTAGCTTTGTAATAAGTTTTAAAGTCAGGGTGTGACTTTTTGTTCTTTTTCGAGATGGTTTTGGCTATTGGGGGCCCATTAGCCTTCAAATAAATTTCATGATTGGCTTTTCATTTCTGCAAAGTAGGCTGTTGAAATTTTGATTGGGATTGTGTTGAATCTGTAAATCTATTTAGATTGAATTGACATCTTAACAATATTCAGTCTTCCAATCTAGGATAATGGAATGTCCTCCCATTTATTTAGATCTTCTTTGATTTCTTTTAGCATAGTTTTGTAGTTTTTCTGTGTATAAGTCCTTTACATCCTTGGGTAAATTTATTCCTAGATATTTGACTTTTTTAGTTGCTATTGTAAATGGAATTTTTTTCAGATTGCTCATTACTAGTGTATAGAAACAATACTAAATTTTGCGCCTTGATCTTATCTTGTACCCTGCCACTTTGCCGAATTCATTTATTGGTTCTAGTTGCTTTGTTGTAGATTTTTCAGGACTTTCTGTGTATAGGATTTTGTCATTTCTTTACATTGCAGTTTTTTCATACCTAAATGAAAAATTTGATAGAACTCTATATCTATAGAATAGAATGTGATAGTTGTATGAGCAACGTAATTTGGAAATTAAAAAGAACTAGAATTTTGTCTGGGGGATCTTTTAAATACTTATTCTGCATCCAGTATTAGCTATTCAACTGGACTCAGTTTCATCTTCAAATAGATAAACAGTGTTTTATTTATGTACAAGGTGTTTACATAAATGTGGAAGAAGATAAAAGACAAAGCTCTAAAATGCTGCCACTAGAGACTTGTAATCCAAATTGACATTGTTTTGTTAAGCATAGCACTGTGAATATGAATGTTCAACCAGCCACTTGATCCCCTCATGCCATCATCCTGACTGTATTTTTCCAATTGTCTCTTTTGTCTGCAAGACAAGCATCTTTCTGAGCAAGTGACTCATGATAATTATGGCTTGCTATATGAAGCCTCATGAGAAACTTTATTAAAGTTTTTTTTTTTTTTTTAAGATTTATTTATTTACTTTATCCATTTTAAACACCCCCTTCCCCATTTGCTGTTTTGTGTCATTTGCTGTTTTGTGTCCATTTGCTGGGCAATTCTCTTTGTCTGTTTCCTGCCATCTCTTCTTATCCTCCTCCTCTAGTCTTCACGAGGATTCGATCCTGGAGACCTCCGATGTAGGAGAGAGGTGTTACACCACCTGCGCCACATCGTTTCCTGGTTTTTGGAGCTTTCAGAGCATCTCGTCTTGTCTCTCCCCTGTGTCTCTCTCCTGTTACATCATCATCTTGCTGCATGGCTCCCGGGGCCTGGCGGCTCACCGGCACACAGAGCCTGGCAGCCCATGCGCCTTCTATAGATATATATTTTATTTTACCAGGAGGTCCCAGGGATCGAACCCAGGTCCCTCCATGTGGCAGACGGATGCCCAACCATTTGAGCCACATCCGCCCCCCTATTAAACAGTTTTTGAAATCAGAATGTTCTACTTGTTTGTTCTATTAGTTTGTTTAAAAAAGAAATGTGATTACTTTGGTATGGGTTTTTTCCATGCTTTTCATATCTTATGTGGCTCAAAATTTTTAAGGTTCTGGAGTGGCATTGAGAATGCACATTGGTTGTAGTTCTCAGAATTAAATTTTTCCAGACCCTTTTTTTTGGGCAGTATTTCTTTGTTTTAAATCTTCTTGTACCCTTCTGATCCCTCTTCTTTTTCCAAATATTACTGATCATCATTCCCTAGTCATTCATTTGAAATATATTGTTATTTCCCTTTCCTTTATGACCCTGTATATGGTCCATTTTTACTTTTTTTTTTTTTTTTAGAAGGTACCAGGGATTGAACCTGGGACCTCATACATGGGAAGCGGGCACTCAACCACTGAGCTACATACGCTCCCATGATCCATTTTTGTAACTGTTTTGTGTGTTCTTGAAAGACCGTGTATTCTGGAGTTGTTGAGTGCAGTGCTCTATATATTCTTTTTTGTTTTTTTAAGGATTTATTTTATTTATTTATTTCTCCCTCCCACTCCCTCCCCCCATTGTTTTTGCACTTGCTGTTTGCTCTCTGTGTTCTTCTGTGTCGTCTGCTTATCTTCTCTTCAGGTGGCACCGGGAACCGATCCTGGAACCTTCCGGAGTGGGAGAGAGGAGCTCAATCTCTTGTGCCACCTCAGCTCCCTGGTCTGCTGCGTCTCTTATTGTCTCTCCTCTCTGTCTCTTTTTGTTGCGTCATCTTGCTGCACCAGCTTGCCGTGCAGGCCAGCTTGCCTTTTCACCAGGAGGCCCTGGGAATTGAACCCTGGACTTCCTATATGGTAGACGGGAGCCCAATCGCTTGATCCACATCCGTTTCCCTATATCTGCTCTTGGTCAAGTTTGTTTATTGGATGGTTCACATCTTCTGGAGAGTTTTATGGTGATTTTTCTTCTGTGAGATTTGTTAGATACTGCAAGAGGTTAAAACCTTTCCCTATGAATTAGGGTTTATTGTTTCTTTATGTATTTTGAATCTATGCTATTAGATGCATACACATTTTAAATTATTTTCTTATCCTGAGGGTGAATTAAAATTTTTAACATTTTCTGCCATTGGGTTGTTGATTGCTATTATTTAAGGAAAGAAAAATGATTTTGCTAAAATTTTAAAATCACTTTTTGATAGGAAGTTTTTAATCAATTCATTTATGTGTTACCTGTTTTTCTATTCAGGCTATCAGCTGATTGGAAGCCACTCTGGGGTGAAGCTTTGCAGGTGGACAAAGGTATTTATTTTTCATTCAAATGTTGTTTCTATTTTATGCAACTTTCATATGGCTAATACTTGTAGTCAATAAATTTTACCATTTTTAGAGGTCTGAGGTATTCAATAAAATACACAGATTTTGAATGAATTTTTAAAATGAGTGCAGCAAATTTTGGCAGATATAAAACTCATATAACCACCACCAATTAAGATACAAACTATTTCACTCACCACAGTTGGTTCATTTATGACCATTTATAATCAATATCTCTGCCCACTGCCCCTGGCTAGCTAACCATTGTTCTAATTTCAATTGCCATTGTTTAATTTTTCCTATTCTAGAATTTAAAATAAACGGAATCATATAATATATAGTCTTTTGTGAGTGGTTCCTTTAACTCAAAATAGTGTTTTTGAAATTCGTCCATGTTGCTGCATGTAGCATTAGTTTATTCCTTTTTATTGCTGAGTAGTAGTCCATTGTATGACTATACCACAGTTTATTTATCTGTTGATAGACATTTGGGTTGTTTTCCATTTTTGGCTATTCTGAATACAACTGCTATGAACATTTTTGTACAATACTTTTTGTTTGTAAACATATGCTTCAGTTTTCCTTGGGTAAATACCCAGGAGTGGAATTGCTGGGTCATAGGGTAGTTATATATTGAACTTCCTAAGAAATTCACAAACTTAATGGTTCTAGTATTACTTGCATCAGCAATTTATGAGTGCTAGTTGCTGCACATTTCACCATCATGTGGTATTTTGCGTCTTTTTAGCCATTCTTTTGGATGTGAAGTGGTATCTCATTGTGGTTTTAATTTGCATTTTGCAGATGATTACTGGTGATGAGGAATACTTTTTCATGTGCATATTGTCCATTCATATTTGTGACATATGTTCAAATTTTTTTTTTTTTTTTTTTAAAGATTTTATTTATTTATTCATTTATCCCCCCCTTGCTGCTTGTGCTCGCTGGGTTAGCCAACCATGCCGTGCGGGCGGGCCTGCCCTCACCAGGAGGCCCCGGGAACCAAACCCAGGGCCTCCCATATGGTAAACGGGAGCCCCACTGATTGAGCCACAGCCGCTTCCCTATGTTCAAATTTTTTGCCCAAGTTGGCTTGTTTGTCAGTATATTATTGATTTTTAGGACTACTTTATATATTGTAGATATGAGTCTTTTGCCAGATGTGCATCGTGAATATTTTCTCCAAGTCTGTGGCTTTCCTTTTTATTTGCCTAATGGTATCTTTTGAAGTTTTAAAATTAGATAATATCTAATTTATCATTTTTTTTTTCCTATTATGTTTAGTGATTTTTTATGTTCTAAGACATCTTTTTCCAACTCTAAGTTTCCAAGGATATGCTGTGTTTTCTTCTAGAATCTAGATCTGTTATTTATATTGAATTAAATTTATGAATGGTATGAGATAAGGGCCAAAGTTCTTCTTTTTTACCCCCACCCCTCAACCCCATAGACATATCCATTTGTTGAAAAAGGATTTCCTTTCCCCACTGAATTACTTTTAGCTACTCAACTCTATATGGGTAGGCCTATTTCCTGGCTTCTCTTATTTTGTTCCATTGATATATTTATGGGTCCTTATGCCCAAAACAATACAAATCCCATCTGGAGACCTCCAATATATCTCTGCATTGACAAATAGCCAGATCCACCAATTTTAACAATTTTCCATGTTTGCTGTATCATTCTCTCTATCCATCAGTCTTTATCAATCCATGCATCCATCCATGTATGTATGTATGTATGTATATATCTATCATCTATCATCTATCAATTCTTTTCTGAACAGTTGAGTGTAGCTTGTATATATCATGTTCCTTGAACACTTAATACTGCCTTGTACATTTTCTAAGAATAAGGATATTCACTTATGTAATGATCTTAAGGGCAGTTATCAAGTTCAAGAAATTTAACATTGATATGAGGCTTACAATCTATATTCCAATGTTTTCATATATCCCAAAAATATCTTTTTGAGCCTTTTCTCCTCCCTTATTAGATCCTATCTAGGATCATGTATTCCATTTAATTATCACTGTCTCTTTAATTGCTCATCCTTTTTAAAAAAATTGTGGGCATATATATATATATACAGCATTTCCCGTTTTAACCACTCCCAAGCATACCATTTTGTGGGGTTACTCATATTTACACTGTTTGCAGTACCCTTACCACCTTCCATTACTAAATCTGTCTTATTTCCCCAGACAGAAACCTTGCACTCATTATGCATTAACTCCATATTCTACTCCTCACCCCCCCACAATCTTTACTCTAATTTCTGTCTCTGTGAGCTTGTATGTTCTCTGATATTTCCTTTGTAGTTTTCATGGTGCTTAAATTTAATGTCCTATATCTGTAACTACTTGGAGTCAGTTTTTCTTTTCTTTTTTTTTCCACAATTTATTCCATGAACAATACATTCAGAATCCAACCACTTTTTACCACTTTCACTGTTGTACGTTTGTCAAGACACCATCATTTGTTCCAGATATTGTTTCAGTAGTCTCCTAACTGCTTTCCCTGTTCCTACTCTTGTTATCCTTCACTGTCTGTTCCCCACACAGCAGCCAGATGGACTAGGTCATGTCATTCTTTTAATTAGAAGCCCCAGGGTTCCCATGTCACTCAGAGTAATCAAAGCATATGTCCTTTCGATGGCCTTCAAGGCTCTCTCTGGTCTGGTCCACGTTTCAGTCAAACCATATCAGCCTTTTTGCTATTGCACACACCAAACCCAGATGCTTCCCTACCTTTCTGGTCTCCTTCTGCTCTCTGCTCTCCTAGGTCTCTTCTCAAATAGCTCCTCTCAGAGAGGCTTTGCCTTGACCGTTTTGTATAAAATAGCAACCTTCCCTCTTATCCCCTTGCCCTGCTTGAAATTTCTCCCTATCACTTAATTACACTTAACAGACTATATCTTTATATATTGTCTGCCTGCTCCCCTCCCTTTCCCAACAACAAAAATGTCTTTGTTTTTATTTTCACCATCAAGAATAGAACATTTGTTGGATGAATGAATTACTAGAATAAAGCCCCGAATCCAAGGAAGATCCCATTTTTTCAACTTTATTTTCTGTTTTAACCTTCATACATTGTGTGCTGTACCTTGTTGGCTTGGTTTGCCCTTTTTCCTTGCTCATCTCGGTCCATTCAGTAGTTTGATCTTCTTTTCCCCACACCAATCTCCACCTGACCAAATCCTACTTGTTTGTATCAGACTGAAAAACAGAAATTCCCCTGGGTATTTTAGCAGGAAGAGATTTAATCAAATGAATTAATTAAATGCTTACAAAGCCATTGAAAGGTCTGGGGTGGTAGTGGTAAGGGAGAACTGCTTCTGGCTTTGAGGAAATTGAAAAGTGCTGCACACACTCACTCTGTGAGTGAGCTGAGCCATTGGAAGCATTAAAATGAGTGTTTCCCAGGAGCTTGCATGGAAGCTGCTGCAGACGATGTAGGTTTTGTGCCTGTGTGTCTGTAGCCACTTCCAGGGAGGAATAATAGTTCTCCTTTTTTGCCTTCCAAATCTTGCGAGAATCGTTGGTGGAGTCCTTTTTAGAACCCTTCAGACAAGGGAATCTGAGAAATTTTGGTTTTGGGCTGCTAACTCCTGTTTAGAAGGGAAGGTCTGGGATTGAGTATTAACAGACAGGATCCAGCACAGTCACTTGTTTGGTTACTCAGCATCCCTGCACACCCTTCTACTCTATTTAAATTTCCAAACAATATTTGTAAACAAAATGCTTTTTACTTCTGCTCAACATGTTGCAACTATTGCTCATACAGAGGAGGATATATTAACTCTCCCTTAAAGGAGAGACACAAAGCCCCTTCCATCACTGGCTCCACCCCTGGGTAACTTTATTCTTTCCTAGTTCAGTCACAATCCTCTTTGTAGGATGAAATTGTAAGGTTAGCTGCCACTGATCTATTTTATGTAAAATAGTTGGAGAAGAGGAGAGGGGACATAATTATATATATTGAAGTGAGGAAGAGAACATGCACAGATGCTCTGTTCCTCATGTTTGCACCTGGTCACCTGGTCATAGTTGGCATTTATAACTTCCTTCTTCCACTACCCAGGCCTTACTTTCTTTGTGCTCAAGCCAGTACCTCATGTGGTGATGGTTCCTCGCCTGGGGAGAGGGCTGGGTTATCCAGTCTGTCAGTGAAAAGGTGACGCCATTAGGTCCCCTCTATAATCTCAACCTTGGCTTCTGAACATGAGAGTTCTAAGCAAAGCCCCAGAGCCCTCATGTGTTCCAGACATAATTTTTCTTGTTTTCATTTTGTACAAGCAACTGTTTCCCCTTGATAATCAGGACCAGTAACTCCAGCCAGTATTGTAACCTCTCTTGACTGTTGGTTCTGTGGCCTGAGATGCTCAAAGGAGCCAGGTGATAGGGTTAACTGTCAAGAACTTTGAAGGCTCTGAGATTTTACCTATTTGCAATCTAGCAGGTTAACCTGCCAGAGTCTCACAGATGTTGGTAGAAGACAACCAGTCAAAGATAAAGGACTTTATTACTCAAAGTACAGCAGGCAGTTGAGCTTCATGTACAAGTCAGTCCTACTTATGCCCCAGGTCCCGTGGGGGTGATGTGGAAGGAGGCCCAACCTGCCCAGCTGTTGACCTGGAGGGAGACATTTTCTTTATTGTTCTGGTCTGGAAACAAATCTGTCCTCTGTGCTGGAGGGAAATACTATCCCTGTCTTCAGAGTCTGTTTGTTAACTAAACATCCTTGAAAAGATCGTCCAGAACAAAAGCTTATCTATGACCTGCAGTTATGGAGATTGGTGTTTAGAACCAATATCTTTCTCTTTTTCTTCTGGGACACCAATAAACATGGGTTAGACATTTTGGTATTCTCCCACAGGTCCTAAAGCCTCTTTTTTTTTTTTTTCATTTTTTTCCCTCTATTTTTCATTATGGGATGCTTTTAATTGATCCATCTTCAAATTCACCAACTCTTTCCTCTGTCATATTCTCTCCTATAATAATAATAGTTGCTTTAAAGTTTTTTGTCTGATTATTCCAACATTTGGATTATTTCACAGTTGGCTATTGACTGTCTTTTCCCCTGAGAATTAGTCATATTTTCCTGGTTCCTTGTATGTCCAGGATTTGAGATTTAAATAGAAAGGAGGAAAATCAAAACCAGAGAGAGTGGTATGGTTTTTTGAGCTTTTGAAAATAAGCATTTTATTCATCTGTTTTGAAAAAGACATTTTCCATGATAATATACAAGTTGGAGAGTCTATAACTCTTTTTGAAATGCCACGCCACAAATAAGTGTGAAAAAGCTCATTGTCAGCACTTGAGAATAGTGTGAAGTAGACTGTATGGTGATGAGTTATGCAGGCAGCAATTGGAAAAGCAATCACATTCTGGTGAAAAAATACAGTCAAACAGTGCTTAAACTGGTGAAAAGATTCGCAAACTTACAAATGATGTTATCATCACGTATCAAATCACTTGTCCTTAAAGAAATTTACTTTTGTGTATTATTAAATTAACACTTGTTCTTTGTAAAAAATAAGGAAAAACAGAAAATAAAATAAAAATTATATTTCACCACACAGAAATTTTGGTATATCTCAGTCTTTTTTGTTTTTTTTTTCTATTCACCTCTTCATATGTTTCTACATATTTGGAGTCATATTGTATGTGCAATTTTTTATCAGTGTTTCCACCTAATAGTAGACATAAACATTTTCCTATTAAAAAATCATTTTTAGGCATAATTATTAATGCCTATGTAATTATTGATGAATATGCTGTAATTGCCATTCACTGCTCTTGATGAGGTTGTTTTCAGTTTTTTTTTCACTATTATAAGTAATTATGTGAAGAATGTATTTTTGCATGAAGTTTTATTTGCACTTAGATTATTTCCTTAAAGTTCTAGAAATGACATTACCAATTCAAAGGATTTACTAAATGTCTTTTTTTTTTTAATTTATTTATTTTTTATTGTGGGTAAAAATCAAAATTTTCACAATACATGCCAATATTTGTAAAATGATATATAAATATATATGCATATATGTGCATTTGCTTACAAAAATGTTATTTATATATATATAAATATATTTTAAGAGGTGCTTAGATTACCTAAAATATTACACGGAACCTAAATGCCTTTTAAAAAATATGTTTTAAATAATTTCCTGTGAACTCTTTGTTAACACTTTGTTAAAAAACAGAATCTAGATCTACCATTTGTTGAAAATATTTTTCCTAGTTTATTTTTTCACCTTTTGTTTGATTTTTGTTGTGCTTAAATTTTACATTTTTAGTTATTTCTATCCATTCATCATTACTTTTATGTTTCTTTCTGTTCTTTTAAGCTTATAGCGTTCTTTCAGTTCCTGAGCTTTGGAAAACAGTCATTTCTACCTTTTTTTAGATTTTTAAAAATGGTTTCCATTTGGTGTTTTTTTTTTTTTTTTAAGAGGTACCAGGGATTGAGCAGGCTCTCAATCACTGAGTTATACCCGCTCTGCCCATTTGGGATTCATTTTGCTGTGGAGTATGAAATAAGCATCTAAATCAGGGGTTGGCAAACTTTTGCTTAAGAGCCAAATATTAGATGTTTTACGCTTGTGGACAATATGGTTTCTGTCGCAACTACTCAACTCTGCCATTATAGTACAAAAGCAGCCATAGATAATATGTAATGAATGAGGTAGCTATGTTCCAATGAAACTTTACTTACAAAAATAGGCAGTGGCCTGGGTTTCTCTCATGGGGTAAAGTTTATCAGCTTCTCGATTAAGCTCCCCGTTCTCCTGTCAAAACATGAAGGTTCTAAAATTTTACTGTTTTCAAGCTAACAAGTTAGCCTGCTACAGTTTCAAGGATGCTGGAAGAAAGCATGATACTCCTGGTCAGAGACAAAGGACAGTTTATTATTCACAATAATAGCAGTAGCCAGAATATTAACATTTAACATTTCTGAGCTCTACTTGCAGTGAAGCAGCCCTAGCAGAGCCAGTAGATATTGGCACATATTTGGAGGAGAGGAGCTCCAAGCTTAGGGAATCTGAATCTTTTATAATTGGTGATAAGCCTGCTTGACCTTCTCCTTAGAGAGACACAGTATTTTTATTATACTGTGCAGTAAATAAACCTGCCATTTGCTCCAGAGGGGGATACTGTCCCTATCTCCCAAGGCTACAAACATTTTTGAAAAGATAGTCCAGAATGAAGGCAGGCAGTGCCTCTGCTTCCATTGCATGCAGAGAGAAACCCATGAAGAAAACCCCTGCTCACAAAATGGATGTGCAAAGGACTCTTGCAGTCATTCAGTGTGCTGTGCTGGACTGTTGTATTTTCTCAGGTTCTCGTTTGCCTTGAAGACAAGAATTCATGCTTTAATGAATCCGAGACTTTTTTTTTTTTTAAAGATTTATTTTATTTATTTATTTCTCCCCAACCCCTCGTTGTTTGCATTTGCTGTCTTGTTTTGTGCTGGTCTTTTTTTCAGGAGGCACAGGAACCGAACCCAGGACCTCTGATGTGGGAGGAAGGTGCCTAATCGCCTGAGCCATCTCCACTCCCTGCTTTGTTGTGTCTATCATTATGTTTTCCTCGTGTCTCTTTTTGCGTCATCTTGTTGTGTCAGCTTGCTGCACCTGCCCATCATGTCAGCTTGCTGTCTTGCTTGTCCTCTTCAGGAGGCACCGGGCACTGAACCTGGGACCTCCTATGTGGTAGACGGGAGCCCAGTCGCTTGAGCCACATCTGTTTCCCTGAGACTTTTTATAATTTTTTCCCCTAGATTCAAAACACGAACATTTAAAATTTAACAATGCGTTGCTCTCAGGGCTTTTCCTTTTCAACCCTTCTTGTCTATCTCTTTTCAGATGTGGGAGCTCTTCCTTTCAAAATGTAATATCTGGGACTCCTAGTATGGACAATATGGTGTAAATTCTGTTCTCTCTGCTCCTTCCTGCTAAGCACAATCATAAACCCTGGAAGAAATTCAAGAGGCAACCAAAGGAGAACTCTGAGAGGGAGTAAAAGGAAGATGAACTGGTTTAGGACCCCAGACTGGAGGGACAACACAATAGCTGGATATCTTACATCACACCCCCCCACCCCCCACACAAGAGAAGAAGGCAACTTAGACCCTATGTTTTCTGACTTCCAGAATAACAATAGAAAGCAGACCAAGTTGGCTCATTCCTCTCTGAATCAAATAGGTGTCCCTCTTAAAACCCTGTGGGATTTATTGGAAGTCCCACTAATAAGTGGCTAGTCCCACTAATATCTGCCAGGCCTGATATTCCCACCCTATACTGAGGGAAACTTGGGTGGCTTGGTGGCATTGGCAAGAGGAACCCTACCATAACAAGTTCTCCAGCCCAGGAAGCCTTTTTCCCTTTGGGTCTGAGACTGCCCCCCCCCAAGTGGGCCAGGCTGGAGAAACTCTTTCTGCTCTCTTAGATAGTAGCAGCAGGGACCAGTGGGAGCCCAAGCAGAATAATACTGCAGAGCTCTGAAAATTAAACTTGTCAGAACCACAGCACATAAAAGCATGTCAGGACCTGCATGCTAAATATAAACAAGTTGACTCCTTGCTAAAATAAAATAAATAAGATCTAGAATCTCCTAACATAATAGACAAAATATCTAAGATGCAATAAAAAGTCACCATCATACCAAGAACCAAGAAAATTACAATTTGAATGAGAAAAGAGAATGAACTGATACCAAGACTAGGTGAAGCAGATGTTGGAATTATCTGATTTTAAAGCAGCCATCCTAAAAATTCTTCAGCAATTATAAAATTGAAAACTATGACATAAATAAATAAAAAAAAAAGCCTCTCTCAGTGGGCTCAAGAGTAGAGTAGAGATGACAGATAATAGAATCAGTGCACTTAAGGACAGAACATTAGAATTTACCCAGCCTGAATATGAAGGGAAAAAAATAGACCAAAATAAGCATTAAACAGAGCCTTAGGATTTGTGGGGGAAATAACAAGAGTTCCAACATTTATATCACCAGAGTTGCAGAAGAAGAGAAAAAGAGTGATGAGTATTCAAAGAAATAATGGCTAGAAACTTCCCAAATTTGATGAAAGTCAAATCTACAGATTCAAGAATCCGAACAAACCCCAAACAGAATAAACTGAAAGAAATCCACATTGAGACATCTAATAATTAATGACCTAAAAACTAAAGACAAACCAATCTGTAAATCAGCCAGAGAGAACACATTACTTATAGGGGAACAGCAATTCTAATGACAGCAGATTTCTTATCTAAAACCATGGAGGTTAGAAGGAAATGGCAGAGCATTTTTCAAGTTCTGAAAGAGAAGAGCTCTCAACCATAAATTCTATATCCAACAAAACTAACCTTCAAGAATGAAGGGTAAATAGAAACGTTATTAGACAAAAGAAAACTAAAAGAATTTGTTGCTAGCAGACCTATCCTTAAAGATTGGTTAAAGGAAATTCTTCAGACAGAAAGGAAATGAGAAAAGAAAGTTTCTTGGTGCATCAGGAAGGAGAAAGAAGGACAGAAAGAGCAGAAATATGGATATATACAATAGATAATTTTCCTCATGAATTTCATAAATTGTAGTTGATGATTCAAACAAAAATTGTAATACCGTCTGCTACTCTTTTAGGCAAAGGGACCTAAATGGAAATGATGTCTGCACACTTTAGCTGAAGTGATAAAATGACCAATAGATGGTTATGTCACATATTTATATTGTAATACTCAGGACAACCACTACAAAAATTAACAAAGAGATACAGTCAAAAATACAGATTAAGACAGATTAAGATGGAGTCCTAGTAAACGTTTAAGTGTCCCAGAGGAAGGCAAGAGGAATGAGAGCCAGAGGGAACAAACAGAACACAAATAGTAAAATAGCAGACAAGTGCTAATGTATTGATAATTACTTTATATCTAAATGTTCTAAATGTATCAATGAAATGATAGAGATTGGCAGAATGGACAAAAGAATATTGCCCAATTATATGATTTGACATAGGTGGAGTAAAAAAATGGAAAAATGAATATCATGTAAACAGTAGTCAACAAAGTAGGAGTGCCTGTATGAATATCAAATAAAGTAGACTTCAGAGCAAAGAAAAATACTAGAGACAAAGAGGCATATTTCATAATGATAAAAGAATGAATCCACACTACATGTGTACATACCAAATACAGCCTCAGAATACCTCAAGCAAAAACTGAAAGAGTTGAAAGGAGAAATAAACAAATCCACAGTTATAGTTGGATACTTCAAAATCCCCTCTTGGCAGCTGCTAGAACTACTAGACTGAAAATCAGCAAGGATGTAGAAAATCTGAACAACATGGTCAATCAGCAGGATCTGATTAACGTATTTAGAACATATGACCCAACAACAGAATACTCATTTTTCCATGCAACTATGGAACATTTACCAAGATAAACCATGTCCTAGGCCATAAAACAAACCTCAACAAGTTTAAAAGAATTGAAATAATACAGAATGTGTTTGTCATCTGACCATAATAAAATCAAAGTAGAAATCAATAACAAAGACAGGAAAATCTTTAAACGTGAAAATTAAGTGACACATTCCTAAATAAGCTGTGGGTCAAAGAGGAAGTCCAAAAGGAAATTAAAAAATATTTGGAACTGAATGAAAATGGAAATCAAACATACCATATGTGTATATAGCTCAAGCAATGCTCAGAGGGAAATTTACAGCTCTAAATGCTTACATTACCTTTTGTGGAAAGGTCTCAAATCAGTGACCTAAGTCCCTACCTCAAGAAACTAGAAAAAGAAGAGTAAAATAAACACATACAAATAGAGGGAAAGAAAGAGTAAGAGCAATCAATGAAATCAATGAAATTGAAAATAGGAAATAGAAAACCCAAACAAAAAGCTGTTTTTTTTTAAATCGTTCAAATTGATAAACCTTTAGTAAACTGGCAAAAATAAAAAGACAAATCACCAATGTCAGGGATGAAACAGGAGCTATTACTACAGATCCTGCAACCATTAAAAGGGTAGTAAAGTAATGCTTTAAACAACTTTATGTTGATAAACTTGACAACACGGATAAAATGGCTCAATTTCTTGATAACCACAAACTATCAAAACTCAGCCCAAATGAAATAGGTCATATGAATAGGCCTATGAAATTGATTTTATAATTTAAAGGCTCCCCAAAGTGAAGTCTTCAGGCCCAGATGATATCATTGGCGAATTCTACCAAACATTTAATGAAGAATTAATGCCAGTTTTATACAATATCTTCCAGAAAATAGAAGAGGGAGTACTTCCCAACTCATTATGAGTCCATTATTACCCTGATACCTAAACTAGAAAAGGTATAGAAATAGAGAACTATAGACCATTATCTCCTGAACTTAGATGTAGAAATTCTCAACAAGTTATTAGCAAATAGAGTTCAGCCAGGTATAAAAGGAATTATACATCATAACAAAGTGGGGTTTAATCTAAGATATGTAAGGTAGGTTCCACATTAGAAAATCAATCAACATAATTCACTGTTATCAACAAGCCAAAAAAGAAAAATTATATGGTCATAACAGTTGATGCAGAAAAAGCATTGGACTAAGTTCAATATCCAACCATGATAAAAACTCTCAGCAAGTTATAGAGGAATAGTACCTCAACTTGATAAAAAGTATCTATAAAAATCCTATAGTTAATTTCATTTTTAATGTGACAGTCTGAATTCTTTCCCCATAAGACTGGGTATAAGACAGGTATGTCTGTTATCCCCACTGCTATTAAGCATAATACTGTATGTTGTAGCCACTGCAATAAGAAAGAAAAATTTTAAAAAGTCTATACAGATTGGAAAGGAAGAAAATTAAGTTCTCAATTTGCAGATGACATGATTGCTTACAAGAAAATCCCAAAGAATTGGGAAAAAACTCCTAGAACTAATAACCAGGCTCACCAAGGTTGCCAGGATACAGGATAAACACACACAAAAATCAATCACATTATTTTCACAGTGAATTTGTGGAAATCAAAATAAAAAACACAATCCATTTACAATTGCTCCAAAGAACATGAAATACTTAGATGTACATTGAAAAAGCATGCACTGGGTTTGTATGCCGAAAAGTACCATATGCTGATGAGAGAAATCAAAGAAAATCTGAATAAGTGGAGAGACGTAATCATGAAGACTCAGTATAGTAAAATATCAGTCCTACCCAAACTGATCTATAGCTTTAATGCCACTCCTAACAAAATCCCAACAAGGTTTTTCTAAATTTCTAGAAATAGAGAAAGATTACTCTAATATTTATAAGGAAAGGCATAGGCCCTAGAATAGTTTAAGGAATGGTAACAAAGAAGAAAAAAGTGGGAGAATCATGTTTACTGATATTAAGGCTTATTCTGTTGCTACAGTAATCAAGATACTGTGGTATTGCTAGAGAATCAAGATACTGTGGTATTAATAGGGGGATGGAGTCATAGATGAGTGGAACAGAATAGAGAATCTAGAAATAGATCCGTAAATAAAGCTTAACTGATTTTTTCCAAAGGTACAAAAGCAATTCTATGGAGGAAGCATAGCTCTGTGATGGACTTTTTATTTTTATATTTTAAAGATTTATTTATTTATTTTATCCATTTTAACCAACACCCCCTTCCCCATTTGCTGTTTTGTATCCATTCGCTGAGCAATTCTCTGTGTCTGTTTCCTGCCATCCCTTCTCATCCTCCAGTCTTCACCAGGATTCGATCCTGGAGACTTCCGATGCAGGAGACAGTTATTCTGCCGCCTGTGTCACCACGGCTCCTGGCTTCTGCAGCTTTCGGAGCATCTCGTCTTGTCTCTCCTATTACGTCATCATCCTGCTGCATGGCTCCCGGGGCCTGACGGCTCAGCAGCACACAGAGCCTGGCAGCCCATGCGCCTTCTATATATATATATATATTTTTTTTTTTTTTTTTTTTACCGGGAGGTCCCGGGGATTGAACCCAGGTCCCTCCATATGGCAGACGGACGCCCAACCATTTGAGCCACATCTGCCCCCTCCGTGATGGACTTTTGTCCTTTCTCTGTTTGCCCAACATCTGGGCCTTTCATGTTTGCAGAATTCCCTATTAAATGAGCAATCAGGTATATGAATATATCCACTAGGAGAGTCAGTCTCTTCAGCCTGAGACTTTGCATCTGGAGTGAGAGAAACAGACTGGAACATGGGGAACTCATTCTGGTGCCTCTTGCAGCAGCATCCATTGTTCAGGCCTTGGCAATATCCAAAGAGGTCTCAGTGGGGTCTATATAGGGTTTCTGAGAGGTGATTTGAGCACCGGTGGTCTTGCTGCCAGCCCTCATGTCTAAATATTTTCTTTATAATTATTTTTTTTAATTTTTATTTTTAAAGAAGCTTTAGATTAAATAAATATTACATAAAAAATATAAGGGATTTCCAGATGCCCCACTCCCTTTGCCTCCACCTTCCCACATTGACAACATCCTTCATTAGTGTGGTTCATTTGTTACAATCGATGAACTCATATTGAAGTACTGCTACTAAACATGGACTACAGTTTACATTATAGTTTATACTCTGTCCTGCACAATTTTGTAAGTTATGACAAAATATGCAATGTCCTGTAGCCATTGCTGTAATGTCATGCAGGACAAATCCAATGTCCTGAAAATTCCCGCATATTATACCTATTCTTCCCTCTCCCATCCCTCAGAACCTCTGATGGCCTCTGCCTTTACATCAATGATAAGAGTTCTTCCATTGCTAGAATAATAAGTCTATAGTAGAATAATAATGTCTACTTTAGTCCATTGTTCATTCCCTAATCTTGAGGATTTTGGGATGTTGATGCCCATTCTGTTTCTAATTGAGAGGGAGCTTAGATCCCATGGGGCAGATGAATGGTGCTATCTTGCTTGCAGTTGCAGACACTCTCTGTTCCTTGGGATGGGCGTTGTCTATCATCATCTCCTTGTTAGTTGTTCTGGGTGAGTCCAGTGAACTGGAGAGTAGGTGTTGGCTGCAACTCTGCTGAAATTCAGGGCTCAACAGTCAAATGAACAGAACAAAGATTTAAGTCTCTGGGACATATATTTATCAAGTATAATGCTAATTATAGGTTCATATAAAAGGGGCAGAAGAGCCATGTGTAGGGAGACTATAAATGAGTCTAACTCATAAATTTAAATTCCAAAGTAAGGCCCACTGACAAAGTACCAAGTTCCTGATAGTCTTTCTTGAGATTCTTTGAACTACTAAGATCCATTTAATAAATTTCTTTTCTGTTTAGAGAGTTGGGTTCAGTTGATTGAATCCAGATTGTTTCAATCCCCCATCATAGTAGTATTGCACATTTTGTAATTGCCTGCTTACTTGCCGTTTCCTCACACCAGATCGTGTGTCTTATGTTATTGTACAGTACGTATAACACATAGCATACTTGGTATATATATATACTTCTCAATAATGAATGAAGCATATAGGTGTTAATTTTGTTTCTCCATTGGCATTATAAATAGTAGAATTAATCTGTGATTTTGACATTGATTTTTAGTTTTCAATGTTTTTGCAAAATTTGAATGTTTTGTTTGCCTTCTTAGATATCGTCTTGGGAACTTGGAAGAGAGTTTATAGATACAGCTCTCCTGAGCAATATTTTCCCTTCTTTTTTTCTTAATGCCAGTACTAAGTGAGATAAAAGGGAACTCCTTTCATCAAAACAAAACCCAAAAGATTTTGTGATCAACTGACATAACAATTAAGCTGGTAGATTTTATGTAACTTTCATTCTTTCTGGGCAGCATTATATTGTATACTGATGTATAGAAGTAAAGACTACCCATCTGTGTCTCCTTTCATTCTCCTTTTTTTTTTTTTTTTTTTTTTCCTTAATCCCATCATATTCTTTCAGTCACTTAGGTTGAAAACCTCAGTTATCTTGGACAACTTCCTGTTTTGGCCTTCTAATGGGGATTACTAATGATTATACCTCTTTAGTACCCATTGTAAACACCCAGTTCCTTTTCTTCCACTAGTAATATGAGTCAAGTCGTCATTACTCTCTTGCATAACCTCCTCACAGATTTCACTGCTTTTACTTCTACTGAAATCAAGCCTGTCTTCTAGATGAATCCTTCTGTTGCTACATTAAAAAGCTCCATATTGGGAAGCGGCTGTGGCTCAATCAGTAGGGCTCCCGTTTACCATATGGGAGGCCCCAGGTTCAGTTCCCGGGGCCTCCTGGTGAAGGCAAGCCCGCCCGCACGGCGTGGTTAGCTGACCCAGCGAGCACAAGCAGCAAGGGGGGGATAAATGAATAAATAAATAAAATCTTTAAAAAAAAAAAAAAAAAAAAAGCTCCATATTATCTTGTGATTCCAACTATATGTGGATCTGCAGTATTTCTTCAAATTACCCATTCACACTATACTTAACTGATTTACGCGATTTCACTGCCCATGTATTATATAGTGTTCTTTTTGGAATAATCTGTCATTTATGTATATACCCTACTCGTCAATACATTCAATTTCTACTCATTCAGTTGATTGACATAGAATATGCTCCTGGATACATTTCCTTTACCCACCCTGTCCTGTTCAATCAGATACCCTTTCATTTGAGCATTGCCGCTATTTTCTATGAACATGGCTTATTTATCCCCTGGCTTTATATACTATTGTACTAATGTTATTTGAGGCAGATGCATGTATTTGAGATGAAAGCATCAATAATCCTCCCTATAGAGTTATCAGAGTTAATGAATCATAGGTTTATTTCTTTGGGTTTTATAACATCCAAAGTACTATCACGGGAAGCGGCTGTGGCTCAATCAGTAGGGCTCCCGTTTACCATATGGGAGGCTCTGGGTTCGGTTCCCGGGGCCTCCTGGTGAAGGCAAGCCCGCCCGCACGGCGTGGTTAGCTGACCCAGCGAGCACAAGCAGCAAGGGGGGGATAAATGAATAAATAAATAAAATCTTAAAAAAAAAAAAACAAAAAACAAAAACAAAAACAAAAAACAAAGTACTATCACAACATTATAATGCTATATAAGGTTAATTTTCTGAATGAAATGGATGCTGATAGGGGTATTTACAGTTATGATTAATTTCTTCTTAAGTATGATGCCTTAATATTTTGTTTCTGTGCTTTGAGGATTTTATTCAAATTATTTATTTTTTGCTTGGTGCAGTCAATGCTCCGAGGGAGAGGAGGTTGCTATAAACATACGTTCTATGGCATCGAAAGCCATCGCTGCATGGAAACCACCCCTAGCTTGGCATGTGCAAATAAATGTGTATTCTGTTGGCGGTAAGTAAAAATAAATGACCATGGTGACCAAATATGTAATAATAAGAATTTTGTACCCCAGTAACTTCCCAACACTATATTCAAGCTTACCTTAAGTTCTTCTGTTTGTGTAATTAATCCTTTCAACCTTTCCATTCCTAGCATTATATATTTATGCATTTGTTTTTTTCCTTCTTGGCAAGTTTTGTTATGGTTTGTCAACTTTTTTGGCCTTTGAAGAACTAGCTTTTAGCTCTGTGGATCTTCACCATTATATTTTTGTTTTCTATTTTACTAATTTCTATTCTTTATAATTCCATTTTAATACTATTCTTCCTTTCCTTATTCTTTTTAGTTTAAGTTGGATAGTTAGCTCATTAATATCAATCTTCTGTAAGCCTTTAAGGTACACATTTCCCTCTACATACTTCTTTAGCTACATTCTATAGATATTGATTAGTAGTATGTTAATTATTCAATTGTAAACATTTTCTAGTTTCCGGTTTCCATTATGACTTCTATGTAATTCATGGGTCGAAGAACTATTTATTTTAAAAACTCCACATAATTTAAGATTTTTGGCAGTTATTTTTTTTTTACTATTTTCCAATGAAATTATATTTTTGTTAAAGAATATGTCTCTGTAATACAAATTGTTTGAAATTTATTGAGACTTGTTGTATACTTAGTAATAGTTTTTGTAAATCTATTATGTATACTTGAATGTGTATTTTTTAAATTATTGAGTAAGAAAACAGTAATAAAATCTGTTATAGGGAAGCGGCTGTGGCTCAATCAGTAGGGCTCCCGTTTACCATATGGGAGGCCCCGGGTTCGGTTCCCAGGGCCTCCTGGTGAAGGCAAGCCCGCCTGCATGGCGTGGTTAGCTGACCCAGCGAGCACAAGCAGCAAGGGGGGGATAAAAAAAAAAATCTGTTACATGTTTCTGATGAATTGTTCATTTTATCATGGTTAATGGTCCTCTTTATCCATAATAATGCTTTCTTCCCTAAAGTTTTTGTCTGATATTGCTATGTCTGTAGTAGATTTCTTTTGGTTACTAATACTTGCCAGGTCTTTCTTTTTCCTTCCTTCAACTTTGTGCGTCCTTATGCTTTAGGTGTGTTGCTTAAAAACAAATGTTTGGATTAATTTTTTAATATCAACTTTATTGAAGTGGAATTTACGTACAATAAAATGTGCCCATTTAAAATGTTCAGTTGAGTGAGTTTTGGTAAAATGTGTACACCTGTGTGACTGACTCCACAGTCAAGATACAGAATGCTTTCATCACCCTTGGAGGTTCCCTTTTGCCCCCTTCCCAGTCAATTTCCACTACCCCACCTAGCCCCAGGCAAACTCTGATTTGCTTTGTGACAGTATGTATTAGTTTTGTCTTTTCTAGACTTGGCATAAAATGGAACCATATAGTGTGCAACCTTTTATGGCCTCTTTTGCTTACTAAAATGCGTTTGAGATTCATCCATGTTGTTGCATATGTCAGTAGTTAGTTCCTTTTTATTGTTGTCATGTTCCATTGTATGGATATATTAGTTTGTTTTTTCCTTTATCTTTGGTTGATCATTTGGGTTGTTTCCAGATTTTTGTTGTGTTCAGCGTTGTGAACATTGGCGTATAAGACTTTCGTAGACAAATATTTTCATTTCTCTTACATAAAACGTGTGGAATTGCTGGATTTTTTAAAATCCTTTCAGAGAGTCTTCTAACTGCTGAATTTAATTTGTCTTATTTATAGTGATTATTGATGTTGAAAATATTGATCAATTGATAGATTATTGATAAATATTTGTTTTTATTCTCTTATTTTGTGTATTTTATTTACTTTGCCTTTTCTATGATACTTTAAAAAATCTTTTTCTATCTAGACTGCTTTTATGTTAACGTACTAGTTTTGTTGTAGACTTTTCAGGTTATCTTGCTGGAAATACAGGCTCTTAGCATAGACTTTCAATAAGCTTAGAATTGAATCTTTTAAACAAACTGGGAAAGAAAATCCCTAAATTGCAGGAATCTTTTTTGCACTTCCTGCTACAAACCCATTTCACTCTTTCACTGCCCAGGGCTTACTCTTGAACTTATTTCTCTGCAGGCTGATTACCATCATGTCTCCATTGCAGCTCATTTAGTTGTGATCACTAATGACCTCCCTGCTATCAAACCTAGTAGACATGACTAATTCCTATCGTAGTTGCATTGGATAGCAAAGCATGGAATTGGCTACTCATCCTATTGCATTCAGATATACCAGTCACTCCTAGTTTTCTCCTCCTAACCTCTGACAGCTTCTTCTCAGTTTCCCATTAGCTGTTCTTTGTCTCATTCTTTGTACTTTGCATGCTTTCTCTTTGTTTCTGTTCTTGATTTTATCACTCAACATTATAATGGTAAGAATAGTAAATCATCTTCATAGCTTTAGTGAATACCTGTAGTTTGGTAACTTTTAGTTCTTTATCTCTAGCCCCAATCTCTCTTTGGAGCTTTCATTTTCTGTTTCCAATTGCCTATTGGATATATTCTCTCAGATGATCCACAGGCACTTCAAACCCATCCCTTCCACAATGGATTTTATCATGTTCTCTGTTAACCTTTTCTTCCTGTTCAGTTCCCTATTTTGAGTAATGGCACAGTCATCCAGTGGCTCAGTTTGGAAATTTCTTTTCCTTTTCTTCAACTTACTTTATCCCTTTTTTTACAAAGTCCTGTTGATTGTGTTTCAGGTTCTCATTATTTGCCATTGAACAACTGAAATAATTTAATAGTTTTCAGACTGTTTGTCCTTACTTTGCCTTTCATATTGGTGTAAGAGTTAAAATTCTTTTTACAAAAATGTTATTTATTCCATGACATGTTCATAAGCCATGTTTATTTTAGCAAATTTTGGAAAATGCCAAAAACTATAAAGAAAAACAATCTATAATCCTATAATCCAGAAACAAATTTTTGTTATACTTTGTAGTATATGCTTTCTGAAGTTTTTCTAAGTATTTCCTTACCTTTTTATTTTTTTCAAGTGTTTAATCAATGGCTTTTAGTATAATCACAATGTTGTGCATTCATCACCACAAAAAATTTTAGAAAAATTTCATTACTCCAAAAAGAAAAACTCCACACTCCTTAGCAGTCCTTCCCCAGCCCTATATAACCACTAATCTAATTTCATTTTTATAAATTGATTTATATTTACATTTTATATAAAGGGGGTCATACAATATGTAGTACTTTGTACTTTTTTTGGCATGGTTAAAATCATTCTCTAATTTCAGTTTTTAAAAAAAATTATTGTGGTAACATATATATAACATAACATTTCCCATTATAACCATTCTTAAATGTCTAATTCCTTGGTGGTAAGTGCATTTACACTGTTGTACTTACCATCACCACCGTCCATTACCAAAACTTTTCCATTACCAAAACAGAAACCCTGTACCCATTAAGTAATAACTCCCTATTCTCCCCCTTCCACTGGCCCCTTTTAAACTCTTACTTATTTTCTGTCTCTATGAATTTACTTACTCGAGATATTTCATATAGTGGAATTGTACAATATTTCTAATTTTGTCCTTGGCTTATTTCCCTACAAATGTTTTTAAGGACATAATTCCTTAAGTGGGACTGTGTTTGTGAAAGTACTTTTAAATGACAATATGTTGTACAAATGTGAGTTTTTCAAAATGAACTTCTTATTTCATAAAGACAATGTATAAAATAGACTGTTACAAGATGGATAAAATATTATTCTACTAATTTTCAGAAGGATTTGTTGGAGATTATGTGTATAGATACCTCAAATTCATGCTTATGTGACTCATTTCTGTTTATGAAAAGTAAAAATTTTATACTTTGAAATTTTAAATGAAAACTGTATCTGTCTTGGACAAATAACCCAATTAAAAATGGGTTTCCAAAGAAGATACACAAATGGCAAATAAGCACATGAAAAGAGGCTCAACATCATTAGTCACAGTGAAACCACAATGACATACTACTTTACTCCCACTAGGATGGCTGTACTCAGAAAGACAGATAATATCAAGTGTGTGGCAAAGATGTAGAAAAATTGGAACCCTCATACCCTACAGGTGGGTATGTAAAATGGTATCTCCACTTCAGAAAACAGTCTGGCAGTTCCTCAAGTGGTTAAACATAGAATCAACACTTGGTCCAGCAATTCCACTTCTAGGTTTATATCCAAGAAATTTAAAAACAAAAAAAAGGTTTTGTCCACCCCAAAACTTGTACATACATGTTCACAGCAGCATTATTCATAATAAACCCAAAGTGGGATCAACCCAATGTTCATCAACTAATAAATGGATAAACAAATATGGTATATCCATAAAATGGAATATTATTTGATAATAAAAGTAAATGAAGTAGTGATACATGCAACAGCATAGATGGAGCATGAAAACATGCTAAGTGAATGAAGCCACCCACAGTAGACAACATATTGTATGATTCCATTTTTATGGAATGCCCAGAATCAGTAAATTTTTAGAGGCAGAAAGTAAATTAGCCCTAGGACTGGGAGAATGTGGGAATTGAAAGATGACAGCTAAGGAAAGTGGGGTTTCTTTTTGGGGATGATAAAATGTTCTTATTTGATTTTGGTGATGAATGCACAACTATGAATATACCAAAAGCCGTACAATTAATGGGTAAATTAAATGGGTGAATTGTATGATATGTGAATTACATCTTAATAAAGCTGCTAAAAAAGGATCATGCTTTTCCTGAGTAGAAGCACAGTTTTTAAAATATTTCATGAATGGTCATCTGTGCATGTGATAGTAAAAAATTCAAAAGATACAAACGGTTATACAAAATTAACTATCCCTTTCTTGTCCTCCAGTCCCAGGTTTACTCTTGGTGGTAACCCATCATAATCTACTTTTTATCAATTTTTTCAGAAATATTCTATACATATGCAAACAAATTCATATGTATGTTTATGTGAATATATGTGTAAAGGTGTCCGTGTATGTGTGTATATATCTTTATGTGTGTGTGTGTGTGTGTGTATCTCTCTCTCTCTCTCTCTCTCTCTTTTGCCTTTTTTTTGCCCCTACTTTATAGTGATCCTTCATATCAAGTGCATAAAGATTTAGAAACAGATTTTTAACTTGCTAAATTAAATCATTGCTTAGAAAGCAGGAAAGAAATATGTTTGAAGGGCCTTTTGTTTCTAAAAGTAGTTTACTGAGGATCATTCCATGCACAAAAAATGTCCTCATTCCCTGTTTAGTAGGATCACAATGTAATTTACCTGCCAAGCAATATTTTAATTTTGATTAATGACTTTAAATGACTTTCTTCTTTATCCGCCCTTCTTTGCTAGGTGTCATGGCTTAAAATAAATTGTAAAGAACTGAAAATACTGCTGTGAACAGCTGAGCTCTTAGGAGCAAACCAGACCTGATTTCATGATTTTATGATTTTATGGGATAACTCGTAGCAGATGACTAGCTGAGATCTTATCACAGGGAGTCTTTTAGAACTTTTGTATCTTGTTCCTAGACACCACACCAATCCAGTGGGCACCGAATGGCGGTGGAAGATGGATCAGCCTGAAATGATCTTAAAGGAAGCCATTGAAAACCATCAGAACATGATTAAGCAGTTCAAAGGTATTTATCTTTCCTCTACAAAGGAATCGTAATGCCTGTTAATAGCCTGAATTAAATTGGCAGAGGAGTTGCCTGTTTACCATAATTTTCTCCCCACTGGCAAATTTTCATATAGGGAAGTGGAAATTTTGTAGAAATATTATATATATGATTTTTTGGTCTACTTAAATTTTTACTGTTAACTTTTATATCCCATATGATGGAAATTTGGATTAAACTAAACAATTTAATCCAAAGCTTGGTAATTTATAATAATGCACTCAACCTGTACATTTTGCCTTGGGAATGTATAAGCATTCTTTTTATAAACATTTCTTGTTATTCTGTCTTGGTGAGCACAAAATAGCTTTATGAACGGACTGAAAATTTTAGGTTGTTGGAAATTTCTCAAATTACATAGTGTTGGGAAAGCATTTTGGAATAAAAGCCTTATGAAAAATGTAGCAATAATCTTCATAAAAATTTTCTCCATTCTATCCATAATGATGTAGTAAAAGTTCTGCCATTCAGTTTCTAAAATTTCCTGATTCAATTTTCTCTCTCATTTAAAGTTATTTGACTTTACTGGAGATCACTGGATCTCCAACTGTAGTGTGCATTAGAATCATCGGGAAGGCTTGTTAAAATGTAGATTGTTTGGTTCCTTCCCTAGAGATTCTGATTCATGAAGTCTGGGTAGTGTCCAAGAATGTGCGTTTTTAATAGGTTTTCTGGAGATCTCGATGCAGTTGATCTGGGGACCACGTTTTGAGATCCACTACTGTGGATATATATGGTTGATTTATAACGTGATGGTACAGCTGCAAATGATGATTGAACTCTGTTAGGTTCCCTGATAAGTCTGTATACTCCTGTCTCCATCTACCACTTGTAACTCTTTCTCTCCTATAGTCTCCTTCCCTTTCACATCTAACAATAAAGAATTCCAAGTGGTGTTGTTTTTGGTATAGAGATTAACATCATATATGGGAGTCTTTATAAACCCCAGTTATTAGCATTTTGAAGGTCAGGTGATTCCGTTATGCAAAGAAATTTGATCTGTTCAGATCTGTGGTTCTTGAGATTATTGTACTTCTTTTTACAGTGTTTTTATTTCTTATGAGATATTGAATAAATTTATGCAAATAATGGTTCAAGATCAATAGCAATTTATAAAGGACAATTGTCAATAATTCTATATTTATTTCATTGTTCATGGTTTTCTAGGGAAAGTTCATCTGTACATATTTGCATGTGTCTGTGTATTTGTTCACTTACTTTTGTATATTTGCAAAGATGCTAGTAAATATTTTAATTTTTCATCTTGACTTTTAGTCTCAAATAGTTTTGTTTTGGACAGATTTCTCTTATTTGGATAAAGAAATGTCTCTAACTAGACTTTTGGGAAATCAAATGAAACTATTTGTTGAAGAACTAAGTCCCACCTCTGACATTTGGCTAGCTTTTCTTAGACTCATTTTTGATTGGTTATTGTTGTTAATTGCTGATCTTCAAATAAACTGTATACCTTCTTAATAAATTTCAGGGCAAAGTCTGGTTTACTTTTGGATAGTAATGTCAGGAGCACCAAATGGCAGTAATTTTATCCTTATATTCTAATATGTTTTTGGTTTGGTGTTTAAAGAACCAGTTGAGCCCTTAAATAACGATGGCTGAGGATCTGTGTTTCCTGGACATTCTGGAATCTCCCTGAACAAACTGTGTTCTAGACAGTTTGTGTGGAGAAAAAGCAGACCTGGGAGTAGACATTCATTTCTCCATTTTGAGATGTCCTTGATGCAGAATGAGGATCTGAGTTTTGATAGTAATTTTTCTGACAGGAGCATTTTTGCAAAGGTAGAGCACCACTTTAAATGGAAATAGGTAATGCATAAGTCATGATGGGGACTTTATTCACAGCAGTAAAATGTGCTGGGTAAACTTAGTGAGCTAAGATTTTTGTTGTCTGCTTAGGTTGTTGTTTGAGGAGCTTGTGCTATATAGAAAAGTGTATATCTGGTTAGTAACTGTGTGCTTATTTTAATCAGTAGTCATGCCAAATGATTTGTTTTCAAGTTCCCATGGCTCAAAGAAACAAACAAATGAGTTTTCAAATATATATTGTCTCGTAGAAGGATGACAGTATGGGATTTCAGAAATAAATAACACAATATATCTGTGGATAAGTGAATCCAGAATAGGGATTAGAATGCCTAAGGGGGAGGGAAGGGAATGATCCCCAGAAATTCAACAACTGCTACCAATTTCATTCTTAGAAAACAGCTTTATAGAGTATCTACTTTGCACTGGTAAGTCCCATAAAGACTTTATTTTTTCCATAACTTCATTGATTGATTTAACGAAATGTTACCATGTTAGCAAACCATATTTTTATTTAATCAACAATAAATTTGCTAAGAAGAATTTAATTTTGGAATTGGTTGATAGTTTTACACCCATGCTCTTCAGTGTGGAAAAGTAATAGGAACTAGTAGAAAATAGGTGTGTGTGGAAAGGTGTGGTAGGCATGGACAGGTGGCACAGGGCACAACACAGCTCCCATTTGTTATATGTTATTTATATTTTCACAACAAATGAGAACCTATTTAATTTCCAATTTTTTGGACTGTGATGATTATTTGTTTAATGCTTCCCTCTGAGCTTTATATAAGTCATTACTTTTTGAAAATCTGTCTATAACAAGTACAGTAAATCTTGCTATGAAACTACAGTCTTTGAAAAGAAAAACCCCTAATTATTAAAAAATGAAATATATAATTTGGAAGAACCCCAAACTCTACTGGAAAACTTATAGGTAGTCTACAACACTTAAAAGAAAAAAAATGTTTATTTTCTTTTAAAAAATATTGTAACAACTTTGTTATTCGGAAGCATTTCAGAATATTGGTTGTTTTCTATCCTCTTGGCTCTAGGCAGAAAGTTCCCTAAAGTGTTCAAGATGATGATTGTGCTTCCGAGTAAGGATGGCGAGGCTAATGCTCACGGCGGTGGGCAAGGCCCGCTGCCTCTTCTGGCCCAAGTAGCCTTACCCGAGTGCAGGTCCGATGCAGATTCTACTTTGGAACTCTAAGGATGCAGAAATATAGCTCTGGCCCTTATTTCAATCCCTGCTGGAGGGTCTGTTCTCTATTTTCTCCAAACTTGAACTCCTCAATAGGGATTGGCCTGGAGAAGTGGCTTATCTCATACAGATGTAGGGTTGCCCATTATTGATGCCCTCTGGGAAACTAGTTCTGCTTTATATTATCCTAGGTTTGCTTGCGTTAAAAAAAAAACAACACAACACAGCACAACAAAACAAAAAACAAAAAGAAAGGTGTGTTCTGATTTCCTTAGTTGGAACTTGGAATATGTTTTCCTACCAGAAAAAATACTTGAATTTGAATAGGTGATATTGAAATGGATTTACCAGTACTATAGTTTAGCTATATTACAAATTAATTTGTTGTTAAAAGATTTGCATGTTAGCATACTTTCCATTTTCACAATACTGAATCTGTGGGCCTGTGAATTCCAGGCTTAAACAGAAATGCTTGGGAACAGGACTCCTTTTATAAATGGGAAATTATAGGCAGTTTTCAAAGACCTGAAGCCATTTCCTCATTTCCTCCTTTGTTTGTTATATTCAGGACAGCTCCACTTTGGCCTCTCTTTAGAGAGCCATGCTTCTGGCTTGTTCATCATTTCCTTGACTGTCACTTGGAGTCCTCTCTTTTCTAGTGTGCTTTCTCAGTCTGTGATGAAGAATACCTGCTGATGGTTCTGCTGTCTCCCATGGGTCCAGGATTTTATTCTTGTGTAGGATGGCATTGGTTGTGGGAATTGTTGCCTATTGTCTCCATGTTTCCAGCTTTAGCTTTGTGGCCTAAGTGGCCCAAGCTATTCGAAGATAGTCTCTGATTTTTTTAAATGCTTCCCTTTTGTGCTGCTATTCTCAATTCTAAGGGCAATCATTTTCTTTTCAGTTATTTCATGGAATCATTAAAATATCTTTCTTCTTATGACTTTTATTAGCGTTCCCTTTATATGCAGACGAAATTAATTTGGTATTGATTGAAAGTGGGTCAGCATTTAGTGCAAGTCAGCATCTTTTCAAAATGCTGCCGGCTCCCCTCCCCCTCTAAGTACACAAGAAGGGGGTTGAGGTTTCTTTAGTTCCGTTTTCCCACAGTTCAGCAAAAATCAGTAACTCTAACTGAGCATGTGCTCAGTGCTAAAGATGCAAAGATGAAGATGTCATTTGTTGCCAGATGTTTTTATCTATAGTTTAAGCTAGAGGTGAAGTAATATTAAAAAAAATAATAATGGTTCTCCAACAGATGGCTTTCACAAAATAGATATGTTGAAGTACATATTAAAAAGAAATGGAGAGCTGGAAAGGAATACCACCTGCTAATTGCTTTCTGAAGCTCATTTATAAAAAAAGCTCACAGGGAAAGTGGCTCTATCAAAGGTATGTTATAACTGACCTTCAGCCAGCAAGGGTTCTTGGCAAATCTTTGGCCAGGAACCATATTGTTATGAGAAGAAGAGAATGTTTTATTTCTGATTGGCACCAACTTTAGACATAGGAGTACTATGTGTGAAACAATATATCATGTTTATTTGTGTACCAGTCAGTTTATTACTATGACAGGATAAAAATTCTGGAATCTTAATTTCCAGCTTTCGCATCTCTCAGCGAGGATAAGGTATATGTCTTAGTTAATCTGTTGACTGTAGTAGTGATTATCCAGGATTAGGAAGCTGCTCAGGATAAGAGAAATGTCAGAGAACAGGCTTAAGAAAAAAACATAAAAAATTAGAATAACAAAGCAGAGTTTAGTTTTTGAAAGGGATAAGGTTTAGAGAAACACAAACAGAACAAATTCTGTGTGCGTGTATGTGTGTTTGTGTTGGGAGTATATCACCTAGTGGGTAATATCTGGATGGATTTGCTGATTTGCTTCTTAGGTACAGTGTCTGCTGCTCCCTGGATTGTCTTCCTTCACCAGGACTTCTTCCTGTAAGAAATTGAGAGGATGCCTTGTCTTCTGGTAACATTTCCTTGAGAACAGTGAAGGACGGCATGAGGTTGAGGCCGCTATGGCCTTGTTTTGGAGATGACCTCTGTAATAGCCTCTGACAGTGAGCATAAATTAGAAATGCTCCTTTATGATGGAGAGAACCGAGGTTTCATATATCCTTCTCACTGCTTTGCTGTTGAGAGAATTGGGATAATTTTAAAATCTCAGAATCATTACTTTAAAAGATTTATCCACAGGGCCCCCCACTTTTTTTTTGTCTTAATTTTTGTTTGTTTGTTGTTGTCTAAATGGGCAAATATGATATTTTTAGTTGTAGAGCTCCAGAGAAGATGGCAGTTGATCTCTTTGCTTTTAGGTTTTCCTCCTACCTCCTTGACTGTTTCTTCAGAGTCTCTTTGCTGGTTCCTGTTCCTCTCCCTCAATGTGTGCGTGTCCTAGGACTCAGTCCCTGGTCTTCCTCTCTAGCTACAGTTACTTCCTTGGTGGTCTTATTCAGCTCCATGGCCTGAAATACAATCCATTTACCAAAATGAGTATTTCCCTACCCACTCCGCCCTCCCAAACTTGAGTGTTGTATACAAATTCAGATGTCTAATAGACACACCAAACTTAATATGCCTAAAATTATACTTGATCTTAGCCAAAAGGCTGAGAAGCAATTATTTATGCCTAAAACTGAACACAGAGATTCTGTCCCCCCATCCCCCATCCCCGTTATACCCAAGGCTCTTTGTCTGTTTTAGTTGATGGCAACTCTTTTCTTTCATTTGCTCAGGCCAAAAATTTGGTAGAAATCATCAACACTCTTTTTCTCTCTTACCTTCCATCCAGTCCACTAGAAAATCCTGTTACGTTTACCTTCAAAAGGGAGCCAGCTGAGGACTCCTTCATGCCTCCTCCACTGTTACCACCTTGGTCCCAGCTACCATCATTTCTTGCTCGGATTTTGTAATAGCCTCCTGGCAGGTTAGCCCCTGTCCTTGCCCCTTTGTTCTCAATATAGCACCAAAATGACCCACTCTTCCTCCTCGGATTCCTTGAGCGTGTCAGGCGTGCCTCCTCCATAAGGCCTGTGCTGTGCTCTTTGCTCCGTCAGGAATGCTTTTCTACTCTATCCACTTGGCCCACTCCCTCATCTCCTGCAAGTCAGAGCTCACCTTTTCAATGTGGCTTCTTTTTGCTCTTGCTATTACTGGTCTCCTTCACCCTACTCTACCTTTTCTTTACCATACACTTACAACCTTCTGATGTGCTATAGAAACATGTGTCCTCTGTGGTATCCTTTAGCTGCATGCAGCTGTTTAAATTAGTGAAAATGAAAAAAAAAATTGGTTCCTCAGTCACATTAGCCACATTTCAAGTGTTCAGCAGTCACATGTGGCCAGTGGCTACTGTATTAGCCTATAGAGAGAGCATTCCCTTCGCAGCAGAAAGTTCTGTTGGACAGCTCTGCTGTAGAACTTGCTTGTTATGTTGAATATTTATTCTTTCATATTTGCTACAATGTAAACTTTACAAAGGCAGGGGTCTTTGTTTTATTTACTGACAGATTATAAGCACCCAGAACAGTGCTTGTCACATAGTAGGTGATCTATAATAGGTGATGAATAAAAATTTGTTGAATTGAATGGAATTACTATTTCATTTAAGTAGTTAAAATAATTATATTTCTGTTTCAATTCTCAAATTACTCTTACTTTAATAAAAGTATTTGCAGATAACATTTTTTCATTTATTAAAGCTTATGTGCTGAGCTTTGCATTGCACTGAGTATTTCATGTAGATTATTTGATTCTTTTAATAGCCATATACACATACATATACACATACACATGCATATGTGCATATATGTGTGTTTGTATATTCTCCATCATATAGATGAGGAAATGGCCTTGGAGAGGGTGAGTGGCTTAACCAAGGACACACAACTAGCTTAATGGTAGAGCCACAATTTGAACTCACAGCATCTGATTCCCAGTGGCAAGCGCCTAGCCAAGGTGCATTCATTCTGCTTCCTGAACTTTAGGTTAATGTGAGAGTTCAGGTTAAATCCATCCTTCTCCTCATCTGGTCATGGGGTAATTGAAGTCAATGCCATTTTTCACTTTAGTCACTTTTGAAAAATAGGAAATTTTGTGTTTATTACTGAGTTGTCTTGGCAACACAGTGAGTTAAGGATCAAGTTTTATTAAAACCTTGATTTATGTGAGTTAATACCTCATTATTTCAATAACCTAAAAAATTATTCATCCAAAAAAACTGACATGAAATACATTCTTAGAATTGCAGTTAGATTGTCATAGAAGAAGATATCACTGTTACTTTTAGGCTTTTCTCATTTTAGCCTGTATTACTAAGGCCATAGGTTGGTCTGATCTCTTGGATATTTGTCCCTGACTTATTCCCAAGTAGATTGTGTGTGTGTATATGTATGTGTAGAAATTAGTAGTAAAAACAAAGAAGAGATTGCTGCCTGATTTTTCTGGTTTAAGAATTCAAATTCTTTTCTCTGGCTCTCATTTTGTATTCTTTGGTATCAAAAATGAATTTTCCCTCTAAAAACCAAAGAATCATTAAGAAAAATGTAAGAGATACCCCCCATCTGTGCCTTATTTAGCTTGTTCGTCTTCACTGTGTTCTCCAGGAGTACCAGGTGTCAAAGCCGAACGCTTTGAAGAAGGAATGACAGTAAAACACTGTGCTTTGTCCCTTGTGGGAGAACCAATAATGTACCCAGAAATCAACAGCTTTTTGAAGCTCCTCCACAAATGTAAAATCTCCAGCTTCCTGGTCACAAATGCACAGTTCCCCGTGGAAATCAGGTGAGCAGTCTAGTCTATTGAGATAATGCTGCTTGAATCCGTGTTTGACTGAAAAGTAAACCTACCAGGAATTTATTTATTCAAAAAGGACTTACTGAATACTTACATACAAATGTTGGGCTTTCAGGGGCAGAGATAGTCCTGCTCATCACGGTCTGTTTTGTTAGGGAGGATAACATTAGTAAAAAGAATGAGGCAAAGATAAACTGATAGGGGGATGCAAAAGAGAATTTTTCCAGGTGGGGAAAGCAGGGTAATACTTCTTACAGAAGGCATCATTTAATTTGGATCATGAAGTTTGGCGGGGATCGGTACTTGGGGAGGTAGGAAACTGTATTTTTTAAATGAAGAACCTCACAAAGACATGGAGTTAGGGTATTTGTGATTGCTTCTTAGGCATTAGAGAGATACGAGTCAAAACTACAGTGGGTACTTTAACACCCAGGAAGTAGGCTGTAATCAAAAAGTCAGATAATAACAGGTGTTGGTGAAGATGTGGGGAAATTGGAACTTTTGCATATTGTTGATGGAAGATAAAATGTTTCAGTTGCTTTGGAAAACAGTTTGGCAATTTCTCAAACATTAAACTTAGAGTTATATGACCCAGCAATTCCATTCCAAGTATATACCCAAGAGATGGAAATATACATCTACACAAAAACTTGTACACAAATGTTCATAGCAACATTATTAATAGTAGTCAAAAGGTAGAAATAACCCAAATGTCCATCATCAGTAGATGATTGCGTAAACAAAATGTGGTGTATACATACAATAGATTATTCAGCCATTAAAAGAAAGTAAGTACTGATACATGTTACAACATGAAAACATTATGTTTTATGAAAGAGGCCTCATACTAAAGGCTAGATAATACATGATTCCATTTCTATGAAATGTCCAGAATATTTTATTCTCAGTATATATTTTTAATAGTTTCTTAATTTCCAATACAATACAAAAGAAAATATTTGATAAAATTTCTTTTCATGTAAAAACTATTTGTAAACTAGGTATAGAAGTAAACGTCTTAGGTTAGGAGTATTTGCAAAAATCCTATGGTCAAATTATATTAATGGTCAAATGTTTAAATCTTTATTTCTTCTTGTCAAAATTGTAGTGGAGATAACAGCTAAGGCAATAAGGCAAAGTAAAGAAATTAAAGGAACCTAGGATTGGAAAAGAAGGTAGAGAATCATTACGCATATGATATAATTGTGTGTTTAAAACATCAGAAAGAATCTCAAAAAAATTACTGGAATTAATAAGTGAGTTTGTCAAGGTTGTTGAAAAGAGGGTTGAGACAAAATCAATTGTGTGTGTGTGGATAAGAAATTTTTCAATGTTACAATCTAAAATAACAAAGTCATCAATTTCTTATATAAGTATATTGAATAATACATGAGATATGTACACAAGAAGCTAGAAAACATTATTGAGAGAAAATAAGGTTTGTACTCGTGCTATTCAATGAGGTAGCCATTAGTCACATTAAATTAAATTAGTTTAACTTAAAGTTACATTTAAAATTCAATTCCTCAGTTGCACTAACTGCATTTCAAGTACTCAGTAGCTACGGTGACTCTCATATTGGACAGCATAGATATGGAGCATTTTTATCATTGCAGAAATCTCTCTTGTATGGTGCTAGTCTAAATAGATGGACAGGATATATAATGCTTCTGGCTTGAAAGACTCAGTAGTGTAGAGATGTCAGTTTCTCTTATTTTGTAAATTCAGTGGATTCCCAATCAAAATCCCATGAGATTTGTGGAGTCTTTCTTTGCTTGTTGCCTTGTGGAATTTGGAAAGTTGATTCCAAGATTTTTATAGAAAGATAAACCTTTAAAAGAAGAACATGATAGGAAGATTTAATCAGGCATATATAAAGAGTTATTATAAAGCTACATTATTTAAGATATTGTGGTATTTGTACACATATACAAAATGACCAGTGGAATAGAAAAACAAATACAGAGGACAGTTGATTTATAAAAAAATTTTACATTGAAGAACATTGGGAAAGGACAATAAAATAAATTGTGTTGGTTCAATTGAATCTTTATACAGAAAAAAACTGATTTTTGACCCATCTACCATATCGTACATAAAAATAAATGCCAGGTAGATTTTAAATCTAAAGTAAAAGCAAAAACAATAAAACTTCCAGAAGATAACTTTGGAAATATATTTATAAGTTTGGGGAAAGAAATATCTCAACTAGTTACAAAAAATACTGACCATGAAGGAAAAGATTGATATATTGGACTGCTTTCATACTAAGAAATTGTGTTCATCTAAGGACACCATTAAGTGCACAAAAAGCAAGACACAGTAGAAGATACTTGAATCAAATGTAACTCAAAAAGGACTTGTTTTGAGATTATATAAAGAAATACAAATCAATAAAAAAAAGAGAACTATCCCAATGGAAGATTGGGTGGTGTGGTCCCTCTTGGGGGTGTGTTTTATCATCTTTAGTGGAGTAAAGTGGGGTTTGGGGATGTTGTTCAGAGGTGATTTTCTCTCCCAGTGAAGAATCAATTCACGGTGAGCCTTTGATGCTATGGGAGTTTTATAGCTCTCAGGCTTATTACAATACACAAAGCTAGCAGCCACTGTTCTATATTCTCCTGCCCTTGGAGATTTCAAGTATAATCCATTCTTATCAGTTTTGCTTGGTGGCGGGGAACAGGATTGTATTATCTTTTAATAGTTTTTGTCAGATTGGTGAATATATGTTTTATGACTCTCGTAATGAAAATACATGGAGACCACCAAGTTCTTTCTAGGCAATTTTTGTCATTTTGCACTTTTTATGATGACTCCTTACGTGGCCCAAGGCATGTCTGAGATCTTTCTCCAGCCAATCAGAACCAATGCATAACTGGGTCTCTAAGAAAAATTTGCAGAAGGCTCTTACTTAAATTGATTGGTAGTAAACACCTTAAGCTTTGTAGTAATATTCTGAATCTGTCAATTCCTCTAAGATATAGAATGGCTATCATCTTTTCCTTAGACATTTACAAAGTTAGGACAACTTTTCCCCTTTTATCCTGTATTCCTTTCTGGAGTATTGAGTTTATGATCCATTAGGAACTTTAGATTTATCTTCCGTTCCTCTCTCTCCATCAGCCCCCACATGGTTCAAAGGATTTGGGGGATTCTGTCCCCACATTGCTTATGAAAGTCATAATTTCTCCTTTTCCCTGTGACCATATAAAAGGAACAAAGAAAACAGAAAAACAATTCTGCAAACTCAGTTTTCCATGAAAGTAGGAGAGATAATATCTGGAGGTTTCATAATTCATTAATGTAAGGGCTACCCAAAGCAGCTGAGATCAGATAGAACCCACAGAGGAAGAAGCGAAAAGAACTGCAGCTTGCTGAGGGGAGGGGGGGAGTAACAAAATCTCAAAAAGTAGCAGCAAAAAATACCCTTCCTAAAAGTATAGAGCCTCAACTTTAAATCTAAAGTTATATTCTTTGAGTTTATCACAAGTATAGGAACTGGAGTAAGAGGTACTGGCTACAGAGGCCCTATTTGGATCTTATTTGGTTTAGAGGAACAGGAGGCAATGCTGCACCAAAAAATTGTGTGGACAAGCCATATTTGTAGGAAGCTGTCTTTCACTATGGTAGCACAGAAGGAGAGAGTTTTTAGGTTGGTAAGTGTTAGAAGTCAAACTTGGACCAGCACTCTATCAGCCTACCACCTATAAGATCCTGTAACTGGTCTATGAAAATTCAACTGATTAAATGATGAGTTATCTAAAAAGGACTGACCCAAAGTACAAAAACCTGGTAAAGAGAAGCAAGACATACTCCATCAGTCAAAGTCCAACCAGGACACTGAAGCCACATAGTAATTTCCACTGGGAGAGTTTAATCTAAAGAATTATTAACAGGGTATTGAAATGGCAGTAAATTGGCTACTGAGAGTTAAAGAGAATTCTGAAGAATACTGGAGTAGAAGATACAAGGAGCAGGCACAATCTCTAGGGCTGAAGTGCCCAAGTAAGGGCCTTCCCATACCTTGTTGGAAAAGGTATAGCCATTGGATGGCATAGAAATCACTGAGCTGCCTTACTGGTGGGAAGTGCTGGAAATCTGCCTTCTGGGGCCTCAGAGGCAATTGCTGGCCCCTGGGTGCTGCTGGAACCAAGACCTGGAGAAGAGAGCTCTGTGCAAGCCCAGTGCTGAGAAAAAGTTGAGCCCTGGTTAAAACCATGTGAGGGCTGGGGCTGGCTCACAGGCAGGTGTGCAGAGAATCTGAGAGTCAAGAATTTGCTTGATGGCAGGGTAAACACATGACGTGGGGTGCACGCTGTCCATGTATTTGGGAACTCTGGCAAGGTGGTCACCAGGCCAGGGCTGTTAGTTCACTGAGGGACTTTGTGCGGGTGGGGTTGAGAGCCCCTGGATGACCCCACACCTACATGCTACTGACAGAACCATGCAACGGAAATAGTGAAACTATACAAGCCTCCAAACCAGGTTGAGAAACCCCTTCCTCCTAGAGTATCACTCCAGTGGCCCTTACCAAGGAAGGTGAGCATCATACTCTCTGCAAGTAGAAATGTTTTAAAGAGTTCAATCCAATACCACAGAGCAAATACTGCAGGGTGAATCCAGAGCTGAGAGGCAAGAAAAGTATACCTGACACACATGTCAAGAGATAATGTTTTTCCGAAAATGTTGCCATGAAATAGGATGAAAATTGTGGCGAAATACTTTCCCGTGAATTAAGAAAAAAAAATCATGATGAAATTGCTATTATGAATGTAGAATGCAGTGGAGAAAAGCAAGAAATCAGGGAAGAGATGGTGAAACAGCATGAGATAAATGTCATCTGGAAAACCTTAGGAAAGAAGTAGAAATGAATATTTGCACTTAAAAAGGGGAATAAATACTGCAAAAATGAAAGAAGAGATTAGGGCAATTAAAATCAAACATAATTTTTAAAAGAGAATTTTAAAAGATTAGAGAGAAACTAATAGCTACACAATTTGGGTAGTCATTTGTGCAATTCACCTGATACTTCTGACACTCAGTCTCCTGAGCACTCATTTAGATTGTCTTTTTCCATCCCCAGAAGAAATATGACATGGCCGTTGTGATTTGCTTTGTCCAGTTAAATGTGAATGGAAGTCATGTAGGTGTAAACTGGAAGAGTTGGTACAAAATTTCAAATATTCCTTTTCTCTCTCAGCAGTCTTGGAAGTTCAGCAATGGGTCTCCCTGCAGCCTTGGTACCTCAGACAGAATCCCCAGTGCCACCAAAATGGACATGCAGCATAAATGATTAGTAAATATTTTATGGTTTTAAGCTACTGAGATTTGGCCATCCTGACTGATAAAAGAAGGCAGATCAAGGAGATCTAACATATACATAATTGGATTCCCTGAAGAGGAAAACCAAAATAGATATTTTGTATTTGTAACAGAATAGATATTTAAAGATATAACTAGAGTTTTCCTGACCTGAGAGAAAACTTGAAATCTACTTATTAAAAGAACATACTGTGTGCCATAGCAGCCAGCACGGAGGCATATCCTAGTAAGTTTATAGTGTTAAAGATGATGAAAGAATCCATTGGGAAGCCAGGTAAGAAGAAAAAAGCCTGACTAACTTCAGATTTCTCCAAAACAAAATTCAGTCTCAGAAAGGGTGGAGTAACACATTGTGTTAGGTTCCTGGGGCTGCCCAGCAAAGTACCATAAACTCGATGGTTTAAAACAACAGAAATTTATTGTCTCACAGTTCTGGAAGCTAGCAGTCCAAATCAAAGTGTTGGCAGGGCCATGCTCCCTCTGAAATCTGTAGGAGAGACTCTGCCTCTTAACTTTAGTGGTTGCTGGCAGTCCTCGGTGTCCCTTGGCTGCAGCTGCAGCCCTTCATTCTCAATTCTTGTCATGTGGCCATCTTCTCTTTCTTTCCATCTGTGTCTCTTCTCCCCTTCTTGGGACACCAGTGCAATGACCCTATTTCCAGATAAGATCACCTTCTGGGGTACTGGGTGTTAGGACCTCAACATACCTTTTTTGTGAGATTACAGTTCAAGGTCAAGGGAAAATATGTGGAAAGTATCTTATATTTAGAGTCATTTTATAGCATGCAAGAACTCTGGTTATATTGTTCCC